>KN834844.1:78705-139889 GCA_000827265.1 Collybiopsis luxurians FD-317 M1
GGTCCTGCATCGCAATAATACGAAGATGCTTTATTGATGTACAATCTGTATACAGTATTTT
Source organism: Collybiopsis luxurians FD-317 M1 (assembly GCA_000827265.1). NCBI lineage: Eukaryota > Fungi > Basidiomycota > Agaricomycetes > Agaricales > Omphalotaceae > Collybiopsis > Collybiopsis luxurians. Next base: position 78,767 of record KN834844.1, read on the forward strand.
CTTACGCGTGACGGGTGCGGCTACCGGTAGGTAATGTATTATCTGGCGGGGAGGCTGGCCGAATGGCCGATGCCAAGTCCGAATTGACATCGCTTACCAGGCAACTAACTCTCGTTTGCGGTAAGTTGCCTGGTAAGCGATGTCAATTCGGTCTTGGCTTCGGCCATTCGGTTAACCTCCCACCAAACAATACATTACCTACCGGTAACCGCACCCATCACGCATAACAAAACATACAGATTGTACGTCCTGAATGGTAGACTATATATGAGATTGAATGGCATATCGTGGTAATGGTATAAACCCAATATATTTCATGCTAAAGTGTACTCTCAAGATCACAGGTGTGTCAGTGTGCAACATTGGGGAACAACTGTGTGCGACTGGCTTCTACAGATAAACTGTATCATTGGACAAATCGGTTCTACCTGATAAACCTGATACAAAACAGTGGGATTGTGCTTCGAAGCTAGCTGTCTTTGCAAGCACCTGCACTGTATCTTTGGAAATTGGGATAGATATCAGGGTAACTCAAGATGCGCTGAAATGTGAAGTTACGCATGGTGTGAAGAGTTCAATTTATCATAGGAAATGTTGTAGAGTATCTCAAATAAGAAAACCTAGCTATTATTGAGCGGCATGTTGCTGTTTCAAGTCAGAATTCCTGCAGTGCCAAGTTCCTGCATCGCAATGCTATGAACAGGCTTTATTGATGTACAATCTGTATATTTTGTTATGCATGACAGGTGCTGTTACCGGTAGGTAATGTATTATTTGGCGGGAGGCTAACCGAATGGCCAATGCCAAGGCCAAATTGACATCGCTTACCAGGCAACTCACTCTCGTTTGCGGTACTTCCTAAATCCGGGACGTCGCGGGGTTTTCTACGTTCCGTTGCTAGAAGTCACGTCACGTCAAGTTCACGTTTTCGGAACACTACCAGGGGGCAACCATGTCTCGCACCGCTTTGTCAGATTGAAAGTATACAAGATAATACTTCTCATATCAGCTGCAGGTGGTACACCAATATCAGTATCACTATCACAGTTCATATCAGTTCAAAAAACAGGCCTCATTTGTTACGGCAGTTTTTGGCGCTGCAGACAAACGGTGTCCTAAACAGATTATTCTTACGGACACAGGGTCTTTCTACGTGTGAAATGCTCTGTCTCTGATCCGGATCTTGCCCACCTCTTGTGTTAGACAGCCTGTCGGACGTATACTGTCTTGAATCTTGAGAAACTGCGATCTGATGGCCTTTCTTTCTACGAAATGCGACAACTAAAATTGGTACCACACACATATTCCGGTATGTATATGGATAGTAAGGCAACACTTCAACACTTGATCCAATCAACTGTCAGAAGACGCAAATAATTCTGTGTCTTTGCTCGCCCAATCAAAGCGCGCCGTCCAAAGCATCCTCATTTTGCCCCAGAGGTCCAGAGATATAGGCTCTGTTCCAGCTATTTGTGTATTTGTAGCAATGTTTTCAAAATACATGCCTCAGTGATTGTGTTTCCCTATACACAAACTGCAAATTCATTGCTTCCCAAGAATGCCGCCAAATGCAAAGTTGTCCTGGCATGCCAAATAAAAGTAAGGCAATAATAGTTAAAGCTGTTTCATTCATATAAGGGGTGAAGCAATGAATAGCATGTTCGCTTGGCAGTAAACACGATCACTGAGGCGCGTTTTTTGAAAACAATACTACAAATACACAAATAGCTGTCATCCGCGATGATATTGATGCTAATATTCTGTTTGAGCCAAACTCGTGGTCACTTCTCCGAATTCCGGAGCTTAGCTCATAATTCCGTCCTTATAATGACATCCCCACTGACCACTGAATAACCTCCCCGCTACCTTACTAGTGCAATGACTTCCTTGTCAGCAGTGGACACCCTCGATAACACGCTCGGTGCCTTATTTAATGGGGTTATAGTCGGTGCCGCGTGAGTTGCCATTATTTGGCTTTAAAAGTAACTCGCTAAGTTAAATATGCAGGCTTTGGGGAGTGGGGAGTCTTCAACTTTATATGTATGAAGCTTTCTCGGCTAGGGCTCTCAAACGATTGGACTCTAATAATCTAACAGATACTTTTACAAGTTCCCAAAGGACCGGCTTCTCCTAAAATCTACGGTATAGTTGCGCTTTGCATTCTTTTCCAACGCTAATCCGCAATCGTCGGTGTAGGTTCTTGCTGCGTGGTACGATTTTACGATCGTTTGCATTAGATCCCTTCCTGAACTCCAGTGTGCCCAGGATCTTTGATTCCGTACACCAAGCATTAATATCGCATATTAGTAAGTCCCCCAATACTCGTTATCAAAACAGATCTCCCAAGCTAAACGCTTTTTAAGTATACTATTACTTGGTTCAGGTATGAATCATAAGTATCCGAATGATCGAGGAAGTCATTGATGGAAGATCCAGCACTTCTTCGACCCCGCTGCCCTCGAGCATTATGTATGGAGTCAAAATGTAAGTCATAGGTCAGTGATAACGTTCCGCCACAAATGGCTGATAATTTTACAGTATCAACCCTTATTCGAAGTATTATTTTTCGAAATATGCTTTAAGTTAATGCTAAGGTTGTCTTTCTAGGCTTTGACAGGATTTATCGTGCAAAGTTTCTTTGTGTATCGCATCTTCACTTGTATGGCTACATCATTTTCTATAATGCATCGATACGTACCGATTTCTCATGCAGTGAGCAAGGGGAGCTACATTCTCACCGCGATCCCAGTGAGTTAGTTTGTCGCTTGAGCCTTTCTTGATCTTACACACGCCAGTCTCTGCTCGTTATAGCCAAACTAGGTGAATTATTTTGCGTTTCCTTAGTCGCTCCGTAATTGACTGTTGTTGCCACTTGATAGCTTGCTCTTTATGTTCGTACCCACCGCTGAAAATAACATAAAAATCTCACTTTTTGTCATATTAGCATATGTCGGTCAGGGATCTCGTTTAACGACAACCACGCAATTTGTACACGACTTACGCCCCATCTCGGAAGCAATCAACGGGGTTACAGCTGCGGGAGATATCACGATAACCATTCTTCTCTGCTGGCTTCTTTACCACTCTCGCACAAGCATCTCAAGAACCAATTATGTTATCAATAGGTTGATTGTAAGCTGTGGAAGTGTTTCCAACCAAAAAGATACTAATTAATGGAACATGTTATTTAGTTATATACAGTGAATACTGGTGCCCTTACTTCCATATGTGCCATTATAACATTGATTCTGGCTCACACAATGCCCACAAATCTGATTTATGGTCCACTTTACTATATCATAGCAAGATTGTACGAGGACATGGATTTTACTCAGAGCATTCTTTCCGCTAACATGATTTTCAATAGGTATGTGAACAGTATGCTTGCAACGCTCAACGCCAGAAGCGCTCTTCAATCAAAGCTCGGCGATGTGGTGACTTTGAGCAATATTCCGGCTTCCAAAGCAGAGTTACCTGTGACCGCAGGGAATCACTTCGTGGCATTTACTCCAAGCAATGGGAAGCCAACCGCTTCGTTGGAATTCACGACTGATGGGGAAAACAACATTCAGAGTTTCCTTCCCTAAAGACCATTGGCTTGCTAGGAGATGGGTCATCCTACATCACTTCTATATAAATTAACTAAATTAGTTTTCAAAAGCTCTTGTACTGAACCAGAAACTTCCAATGCATGAATAAAGAGGATACAATCTGCGTCGTCATTACAATAATACTTCCCGATGTCATTACCGTATTTGCCAATTCTCCATGCACCGGCTCTTCAAGCGGAATGAAGAATCCCACGCAGTTGATATTCCCCACAATCCTCCGGGGACATTGGGATATAGGATAAGGGGCTCAGAGGCGATGTTGATAGGAATACTATGACTCGGACAAGTATGTTTGGGGACTCCAATCCAAGAGGGTGTGGACCCATCTGGGGTAGGAATGGATAGAGGCAATCGAGGGAAAGCAGTGGGCGAATCCCTGCACCCCGTGATATAAGTGGTGCATTATCTTCGCAAAGAGTACAAGATTGGCAATTGCGTCCAAGGTACCCTGCTATTCTCTATGATCCCATCAACTGGTCAAATGTGGCATCGACAAGACTGCAAGCTATATGTTGTGCAGGCTCCCGCCATCCTGATGCAGAAGCAATAATGGTGAGTAGGGCTATCAGAATTTCAAACCAGACTTAAGTGGCGATTATATCAGAAGCAGAAGAACCCACTTGGTACAAGAGCCGGACGCGTAATTGTATTTCCATTTAAGGTCGTAGTGATGACTGCAGAGTTGAGTGCTTGGTAAAGGTAGGTTGTCTCACTCCCGTCGCTTGCAGTCCCAAGAGGTTGCACTAGGTTAGTAAACTCAGCGGCAGAAAGAAGACCTTGGCCAAACTGCCAGAGAGTGATTGCATTGAATTGTGCCAGTCCAGTTGCTTCAAGCAAGTAAAAGAGAGAGCTAGGAGTAAATTGAACAGACTTACCAAAGAAAGAAATGAGTGAAATCAGAAATAAACATGCAACTTTTCGAAAAATTAACATTGTCTCTTCAGTGATTTGACACCCGAGTATTGATATTCACTTTGGCAGCCCACTGTCTATTTTACGACCTGTGGTATAGAGCAAGTCCCAGCGTCGAGCAGGAGATGGAAAAGACAAAGAAGCCAAAATGAGGAAAGCACAAGACACCCTGTGTAGGTTTTTAATTCTAATATTGAAAATGCATCTGTATTTGCCCAGCCTGTGGGCTGTGAAGGCACAACCTTCCGTAGAAAGACCCCCGAAACAAACATAAGTAATTAAACTTTCAAAATTCCTATTCAAACTAGCTCCATCAATTCCCAACTGAGAAAATCCAAATATGCATCATCTGTCTGCCAGATTGAGCAAAACCAACGGACAGAAAGTTTCATATATTGCGTTGCATTTTGAGCCTGCTCTGCATCACTAAATCATTGAGGGTATGATTTACCCTGGTGACAGTCTGAAGATGAATTCATTATTGAGCTGCAGTAGCCGTAGGCGGGAACGTTGAGGTTCAAGTTTCATATGACCATGAGATAATTGCTAGCCTACAGGTTCGGCAATGATGCCGATTCGGTGGGTACTTTGCCGTGCGCCCAGTGTCCTCCTAAAGGCTGAAATAAACATTCAGGTTCTGAAAGAGAATTGTCCATTGAAGGACATTTGGGTGACTCTGGAGTCGCGACTGAGAAATTGTTATTCTCTAGAACAAGAGGGCTAATACAGATAAGGGTACACGTCTGGTAGGGAACTTTGAGGGCAACGCTTCAAGGCAAGTGGAGGCGGGTTGGTAAGACATGCGAGAGTCTCATCGAGTGTGACATCCGACTGAGGTGAGGCAGACAAGGACTGCAGAAGTGAGCAATCGAAACAAGTCAGGTAATCGAAGTGACAATTACGAACCTGAGAGGGCTCCTGCATGAGATCATGGTGTGAGGACATTAAGGTTGAGATAATTTCTCGAATCGAGCGCTAGGGAAAGAGTTTATTACACTGATGCGTTCGACGGACGGCTACCGCCAGTACTTGGCTGACGGTCTCGCCCTTCATTCCTCTTCTGCCTGGAGAATCAGTGGGGAGTATTAGCATATTTGCATGAGAGGACTCGCGAATGTCGAAGGGAACAGCTCCCATATGTGTTGAGGAGGAAGTTCGTCCTCTAAGGACCTGTAAACGCATTCCGACTTGGACATTCCTTACGCTGCACAAGACGATTCTATTGGGACCCCCACATCTAATGGAAAAGGAGAGGACGATTAGGGAGGGGAATGTGCTGTATGTGAAGTACGGACGGATGAGGCGGCGCCTTGTGACGGAAGATGAATCGAGGCCGAGACGGAGAGTAGGCTAACCATGAACTTTACGACACTGTAGGTAAGGCAGCCGCGTACATTCTTTGCTACCAAGAGTTCAAAATACAGCGGAGTCCATCACGAAGCACCAGTAACTTGAACTGTATGATTCCAGAGCTTCTCCCTAGCCTCGTCACTACAATAATACCCCCTCTCCTTCCCAATGTCATCACCGTATTTGCCAATTCTCCATGCACCGGCTCTCGAAGCCGAATGAAGAATCCCATGCAGCTGATATTCTCCACAATCCTCCGGGGACATGGGGATATAGGATAAGGGGCTCAGGCGGGATGTCGATAGGAATGCTAGGACTCGTATGAGTATGTTTGGGGAGTCCAATCCAAGAGGAGTGCGGACCCATCCGGGGTAGGAATGGATGAAGGTAATCGAGGGAAAGCGGTGGGCGAATCCCTGTACCCCGAAATATAAGTGGTGCATTTTTTTCGCAAAGAGTACAAGATTTGCAATTGTTAGTAACTCACCTCCATCATAAGGTCGTTATATGTGGGAATGGATCGTACAGCTGCCGTTAGCGAAGAATTCCTCAGTCCCAAATCATCCAAGTCAATGTTTCCTCCGTTTCCGGCAGATAGGATGGAAAGGACTTTTGCATCCTCGCCATCCTCTGTAGCTCTTACCATCGCAGGTAGAAGCTCGTGAATGAATGTCCACCGTGAATAATATACCAAAGCGACACTCCGGTCTATCCCTTCCTCCGTATCTTCTCTCACCATGCTCAACACTCCAGGTGAAAGAATGAGTAGATTGATTTTGGAGTGACGTTCTAGAATGCTACGAGTGGCCTGACGGACATTCTTGAGGAGAGTAACATCGCATTGGATGAACTCATGTTTGGCGTTCGGGTTGGAAGGGGAAGGGAAGCTGGTTATGATTGATTCAGCGGCGGAGCGGCTGCGACCGACGAGGACGATATGGGCGTTGCCTTTGGTATGTCGAGCAAAGGCCTCTGCGATGCTTCTGCCTATACCGGATGTTCCGCCGACAAAGACAGCCACTGGTAAGTACGAGGGAGAGAATCCAGCGTTGTGGGCTCTGATAGCAGAAATTGAGGGTGACATTAAACTAGGGCAAGAGTTGTTGGGAGAAGATGTATTCTACCTTTCACGAGGATCTGTCCCCTATATAGATAAGTAGGTCCGCGTTAGTTCCGAGAGACATGAACTTTACATCAGCCTGACAATCATCTCATCTTGATTATTTGCGTCATGAGTTCAATTTGTTTTCCTCGGCTCCGAACTCGAAGGGGGCAAATCCCACTATATGCTAACCAACTCTGACCAATCTCCAGTCACTGAAGAGGGCACGCCTGCGGGGTGTAAAGACCTCACCAACCTAAGCTACCATTATCTTAGTGGCGGTAGATTGATTGTATCGAACTAACTCTTTATTGTATGGCTACACAACACTCTGAGCCATGCTCGTTTACCAATACTATGGTTTGCATGAATTTTCACTTAGCCTTAAACGGAAGTTTGGGAAATCTACTAGTGGCTAGTTCTAGTTCTAACCAATGGTGATTGGGTTGTAACAGGTCGCTACTGCGTCCTGTGAACGTGAGCTACGCTGGCTACGCAGACCATTTATCGGGTCAAAGCTGTACCTTTGGTAGCCGAGCTATACCCGAGATCATGTTGCTGACTCATGCGCTGAGCTGACGCGTCTTGCTATCCTCCGCAATGTCATATCGCATTCTTTCCATCTATCCTCCATCCTCGGAACGCCCCCTACCTCCATTACTATGTCCATGAACTTGACCGTCTCTCACCGAGGTCAATCCTACCAACTCGCTCTACTTCCTGATGACACCTTAGCTATTCTTCAGGCGAAACTCGAAGAATTAACATCTACGCCACCACCGCTGCAGAAATTATTATACAAGGGGAAGAGTAATAAGGCTTTGGACGACCAGATCACTCTTACGCAAGCTGGATTGAAGGATGGGATGAAGGTTCAGATGCTTGGTACTACTACGAAGGAATTGGATGGCATGAAGGCGGTAGAAAATGAGCAGCAGAAAAGGGAGCGGATAATGAAGGAGCGTGCTTCTAAAGCGCCCACGAAGGTACTGAATTTCTGCTACTGCCAAGTATTTCTCAACTATAACTTCTTTTCATCCAGCTCCGCTCGACCGGAAGCTCTGCAAGTAACGACATAAATTATAGATTTCACAAACTTGTACCCCTAGCTCATTTACCAGAACCGTCCTCGGCTCTTAATCTTCTTCAGCGACTCTCAGACGATCCAGCCATTCGTCATATCATGCAGAAACACAAATTTACCGTCGGCATACTCACGGAACTGGCGCCTCACGAACATCCAGAACTACTGGGACTTAATGAGAATGCTGGGCAACAAATCAAGCTTCGGCTGAGGACAGATCGATACGATGGCTTCCGCACGTACAAGGAAGTTCGGAGAGTCCTGTGTCACGAGTTGACGCATAATGTATGGGGAGACCACGACAATAACGTATGTGCTTATTCACTCTCGATGATATTCGTTCGCTAACTTCTGTATACAGTTTAAAGAGTTAAACTCGTTACTAAACCGTGAAGTAGCCGAATACGAATCCTCTGTACAAGCGGGGACGAATGTGCTTGGATATTCTGGAGAAGTATTCGAGGGACCTACAACTCAGCTAGATGCGCCACAAGTTCTCGGCGGTGGTGGAAGTGGGGCAAGTTCTCTCGTTGCTGATTCGATGGAAGACCGGAGAAGACGAGCTTTGGAGGCAGCTGAAAGACGGCTGCGTTTGGAAGAAGAGGAAATGGAGAACAGCTGTGGAACTGCGGGTCGGTCGTCCGTGACAAAGTGAAATTGAGACCCGGTTTTGTATGACAGATTACACTTATACTATTGTTATTAGCTATAACATGTTTTGCACGCCATGTTCAGGTCTCGCAAAAGGGATTTTTGACGAAAATGTATTCATAAGTATGCGGTAGAGAACTAAGTAAACTATGAGATCATGACGACGAACTTTCCTCTCCTACCTCGACAACAGTCCGAAAAAAGACATAAGGGTATCTAGATAAATTCGATCTACTGGGTCTTTTCGGCAGACCCAGTAACCTGGACGGTATGCTCCCAAAGTTTCTTTCTCGTCTCCTCGTCACCAAAGTAGGCCGTCTTCCCAATGTCCTCACCGAACTCCCCAAGTCTCCACGCACGAGGGCTTGTCGCGGTATTGAGTAGTCCACCCAAAAGGAATTCCCCTGCGTCAGCGGGACGTTTGAATGGACTCAGAGGACCGGTAACAAGAGGTGAGGCGACGCGCATGAGGAAGGAGGGCGAAGCGGACATGATGTTGGTTCGGACGTGTCCAGGGAATGCGTGGATAAATGCAACGGAAGGATATCGAGAGGCGTATTCCTGTATTGCATATACAGAATGAGTACTTTATTCGATCAAAAATAAACAGGCAAAAGCGTACCTCCATCATCAGGTCATTATATGTGATACCTTGGTGCGCTGCATTAGCCAGCGAGTACGTCTTCTTCAATCCCAGATCGTCAACGTTGACTTGTCCACCCTTTCCTGCACCCAAGACCGAGAGCACTCTGGCGTCTTCACCAGCTTCCTGGGCTTTGACTAGGGCCGGCACGAGGCCGTGGATGAATTTCCATCTCGCATAATAATGCACAGCCATCTTCTTGTCGATACCCTCCGTCGTCTCGTCTCTTCCACTCATACTAATAATTCCAGTCGAAATGACAAGGAAGTTGATTTTCGGGACGTTCGCAAGGAGCTCCTTGGTCGTCTCCTGGACGTTCTTCATCAAGGAAGCGTCGCAAGAGATGAATTCATGTTTAGCAGTAGGAGCAGTCGGTTTAGGGAAGTTGGAGATAATAGTTTCGCCAGCTTTACGGTTGCGGCCGACGAGGATTATGTGAGCGTTTCCTTTTGTATGACGGGCAAATGCTTCGGCAATTCCTTGGCCAATTCCAGAGGTTCCGCCGACGAATACAGCTACTGGGAGGTAGGAGGGAGAAAAAGAAGCGTTGAGAGCGCGAACGGCTGTCAGAGAGGGTGCCATTGCGAGGTGAAGGGGTAAAAGTTGAGCGAGCACTCTTAAATATGGCCCTGGTTGATCTTGCGCAACTTAATTATTAATGACCGGTTGGCCGCGTAACACCTTCTGTCAGCCCACAGACTTGGCCGAACGGCGAACTGACATCGGAATCTCGTGCTGATCATCCTAGCAAACTCGGAGAAAGCCTATCACTAATCAAATCGAACGTTTGAAAGCATTCAAAGGCACGATTACCCTAAAACTCTGCTGAAGACTTGCCCACTTCTGCGTCCGATGTACTTAGGAAACAGTTCCAGATATAAACAATTCACCTCGGTCCCGACCTGTCCATACCTGTTCATCATCGTGAATTGATATGATGTGATAGATGATAATGAATGGACGAGATAATCGAACGGTGGGCTGGAGACTCGAGAGAACGCGACGACTCAGCGTTCTAAAACTGTAGATATCGCTGAGCTGATTCTCCAATGACAGTGCACTCTGAACAAGTCGTCGAAGATAGGGCTTGCATGATGGTGTGCGACAATGTAAACCGCGAAGCGCCCTATACGCTGATAGAGTATTTTTCACAGGTAAACTAATCGAGCATCCTGCTCGAAGCAATGAAGGCCTATGTATGGACTTTCTTTTTCTTGACAGTCTCCATTGCAAAAAGGTCGTTTTAACCAAACCGTCCGGCAACTTAAATCCGGCCATGCAGATCCTCGCAAATCCCGTTGAATTAAACGATCATTCTCTGCTTCATCTGTCAAGGGCTCGAGTCTGTGCTTGTTGGGTGTTGCATAATTCGTAAGGCCTTTGGTAACCTTTGGCAACACAGCTTTGCTTGGTGCAAGAAACAGGAAGCGATCCTCATACATTTCCAAGAACGTCTTTGGGCAAGTCATTTATCAATATCGGCTTCCCCTTATGGTAAGCCGTTAAACTCTCTGCTCCTTTGTCCCGCCGTCCAGGAGAGCATTTGAATCGCATTGTCGCCCGCTCGTTATGTCTCAAACGCTTCCAGGTCCAGGAAGCCTCATGGCAGGAGCATCTTGGACTTGCTCTACTCTCAGAGAGCCTTACAACAAGCTTTGCACCCTTCGGAATGCATATCTCATACGATGCTCAGCTAGCAAGATCTGGTATACATCTATATACGATCTGGTCATTCCCGGTGGTTTGAATACAACTTCACATGCCTGAACCTCCCAGCCTCCCGAATTCAATTCCTTGAATACGTTTCAAACGCAACTAGCTGATATGAAGTGGCTTGGCTTCTTAACAGTATTTAAGGCGGAATATTTTCTCTGGGCTCCCTCACCTCTCGGGTTCACTTTCGCTCTCGCTCTTCCGCTGGTCCGGAAGAATCCTTGCTTCTTGTTACATACTTCTGCTGGTCAGAAACCTCATCGTCGCCATGCGTTTCAATATCCAAAAACCACTTCTTGTCTTGAGCTTGATGTTGGTAGTCAGTTGGGCTCTACCACACGTCGTGCGTGTGGTCAAGCAATACCCAGACGTGCGTCGCTATCATCCAGAATCAAGTTCATCCCTCTGAACAACTTATCACCTGCAGGCTAAATGGATCCTTCAAGAGTACGAACACACTCTGACTCCTGCTGACAAGAATGCCCTCAGTAAGCTTCCGACTAAACGCTCAGAGTGCACCTATGACCAACAACTACCCGCAGAAAAGAAACTGACTGGCGTTCAACTCGGTTCACTCTTCTCCGAGGACGGATTGAACAACAACGGGCTGTACACCTTCAAAGCTCCCTACAAGGGTCATCCCGCCGACAGTATCATCCTCAAAACCTTGAAAGCCGCGAACGATGAAGCTTGCGGGGAGGTCAAGGCACTGGGGGTGAGAAATCAGTTGGTAGATTCGGGAATGTTCAAAGTCAAGAATAAGGAAGAGCCTGTTATTATCATGAAGAAGGTATCCGGTGGACCATTGATGCACGAGCCAGCGTACAAGGCTACGAAGGACCACGATGCGAAGGATAAGATGAAGCAGGAGGCGATCGATTTAATGTGCCAGAAAGTGGCTCATGAAGTTCAGACGCATGGTATTTTGCATCAGTACGTCCTTTCCAGTCCTACGGGCCCTTTTCCGAGATGCTTATTCTATTCATTGTAGCGACAATCGTATAGAAAACATCCATGTCATGATGTCCGGCAACAAAGTCGTCGGAGTGGAACCCACTGACTACGGCACTTTTGAGCTGTTCACTGCCGACAAATCGACTCCGATAGATGTGATTGTGAGTCCTCCCTTTTTTTTAGAGCTTTTTAACGTCATTTCACCAACATCGTGTAGGTTGCTTTCTGTAAAAAGCATTGGACCCCCGTCGACTGGTTTGTCCAGGCTGATTTCGAATAATTCTCCTGCCGGTATTTGGAAACTCGGATCTAATGTTATATATGGTTGGACGCTGATTACTGATAAATGCATGAGTAAACTGGGGTCCATTCAGTCCCTTGGTGACTTGATGTTATTTGCTCTTTGTTGAGAACTTGCGAATGGTTCATCGAGTCCTCAGCAGAACACGGTCTTTCAGACCAACAGTGCAACTATCTGATAGTACTATCATAGTAGCAAGCGTCAGGTCCCTAAACACCGAGGGCTATCCTCGTCCTCTCCACCCTCTCTCTCCACTTTTCTCAACTCGACATTCGTGATAATCAGAAGATGGCGTGCGCCACCAAGTGTTATTCTACTTACTTCATCAACCCCAGTCCATGCCAGAAGAAGCCGACGACACGACAGAACCGGAACTCGCGAAAATGGTATTGACTTGGATGAAGATATCGATGTTTCTCGTCATGCCTGTGCCTGTACCCATGCCGATGCCAGTACTAGTGCCGAAGGTAAGGTTGGGCTTCGAGCTGTGAAAGACCAACTATTGAAAGGGGAAAAAAAAAGAAAAAAACACCGTTATGCATGCAGATACGATACAAATTCGAACGAAGATAAACCCATCGTCCACTAACTTTCGACCTAGCACCCCTTCCCCCCTGTCCCCCTCCCCCTTCCTGACACCTCATCTTCACCCTTCCCCGTCCATTCAACTTTCCCTCCCCAAGACTAATCCCGCCCACCTCCTCATCCCGTTTCTCAACGTCAACGTCATCCCCACCCCATTCGCTATTCTCATCCTCCTCATCTTCGTCACCTGTAACCGTAGACGTATGTATCCCCTCCGCAGCCCGCCGGATCGCTTTGCGCGCGTTGAGTGTGGTGAGGAGGGACTTGGTGTATACTTGAAAAGGAATCGAGCTAACAGAGGCGCAGCGACGATCTACTACATACACATAACCATAACCATAAACATTCATTCATTCATCAGAATCGTCATTCGCTACGATCGTACACATGGCCATACGGATACGCACCGAAATGAGGGACGCCACGGCGCAGACTGTGAACATTGAAAAAGAGAAAAAGGCCTGTTTAACTTTCGGACCCACAAACTCGAGTGAATCCTGAATCGTGGCCCAGCAGATAAAGAGATGGACACCAACTCACCTCATCAAACCACCCGTATTTACCGCGAAAGTCCTCTACACCAAAACATTATACATAAGGCATCAGCACCCCCGTGAAAGTTGAGCCCGACCACTCCAGCAAACTCAGAAACTTACGACTTTATCATCGGACCAAGGCATACACACAAAATCAAGTCAAATCAGATATCTCACTTTCCAAACACATCCCCCCAAAAAGACACATCATAACGGAAAATCACTCAAAACACTCGCAAGATCTCCGGCCGCAGCGAGGGCGTTGACGGTGACGGTAATGGTGACGGAGAGACCCTGGATTTTGGAAAGATATACGAGATAATCGCGTAAACTTTTTTGTTTCCCGCAGAGTGGTTAACCAAACGCACGAACGTTAAAATAGAACGAAATCGGACGAGCCCATCACAGACGCTGCGACGAGGGGAGGGAGATGAGGGGAGAGAAAAAAAGAAGAGAAGGAAAGAGAAGCAAGCTTGTTACGTTGGTCACGAATGACGCGAGGCAACGCGTTCTGTGACTGTCCAAAGTTAAACGTTAAAAGCTGCACAGCGCTGTTGCGTGCCTTCTCTCTATAAATTGGAGCTTCAAGAACTCTAGCTGTGATGTATACCGCATATTAACAGTCCTTTATGCGTACGCCTGGCTGCTAAAATGGATTTTAGTCATTTCGGAGGTTCCTGAAAGTTGCCTCTTCTCGCCGACGGCACCATGCGCTCTCATTCAAAAATATTCCAAAGCAGATCTCCCTAAATCCATATTCTTTAATTAAATCTCTCCATTTCTACCTGTCTGCTCGAATCATTTGATGACGCACATACATCCGAGTTCACATTTCCCGACCTCACGGCGACGGCATATTGATTTGAAATCATTGATTGGAACAGAGGATCGAGCAGGAATTCGCACTGTACTCTTGACCAAGTACAGCTTTCTTCGCTCTTTTCCGTTGGAGCTGCAAGTTCAGGATCCACGATCAATCATCGAGTCCACCTCCAAAGCCACTCGACCCATTCAGCCGCCCAATTGGTGGCACCACATCGTTACCACCTAGATTGTTAACGCGTCAGCCATTAATTTTACTAACCTAAAGACCTCCCTCATTCAAATCAGATAAATCCCAGCTTCTAGTCTAAGTAGTTCCCTCCCTTGAATCTTTTCCATTCCTAAAAAATTCAAACCCAGCACGCAACCTGATCTAACTTGTTGCTATCCCATGCAAACTCCGCTCATCGAATCTATAATTCAGAACGGCATTTGTCTCTCCCTCCTGGAAGAAACACAAGAACGTTCCGCGCGGGCTCGCAACTCAACCTTCCATGCTCTAGCTTCGATATTAATCTTCCCTCGGACTCTAAATATGAACGAAGGAATGAACGACTCGGACTCGGAGGGAAGTGGAAAGTAGCAGAAGGGGGTCCGTGAAGTTGTCCGTTCTTCTCTCGGACGCTATTAATATGATACTACCCACCTATCGATAGTACTTATCAATTCCGATTCCAATTCCAATTGATCCATATGATAACTCCATAATCACTAGTCTGCTTCAAACCAGGTACCCTCGAACTCAATTGATTACAGTGGGCAATCTTCAGCTACATCACTGCGCCATTTCTTTTTTTTTTGAGGAACGTTATGTCTCAGGAGAATCAACAAAGTTGACCACCCTGGACTGTTAAACTTGCAAGGCTATGCGCCGAGCGAATTCTTAGCAATATAGAAGTTCGCAGATTTGTCATCATATCTCTTGGGATTGTTGGATTTTAAGGCCTGAGGGATGAGAAAGAACAAAAAATATGTATAGGTAGGGAACCCGTGGCAAATGCACGATGGTTCCGTATCGAATACAGGCAATCCATATATACTGATTACTGAAAAATAAATGGCCGCGCCCTGACGGCGGGTTCTCGGACTGATATCCGTTAACTCCACCAGGGATCTGCTCCGTAAATGGTTTTGTGCCTCAAGTTCACCGTGAAATCATATTAAACAGTAAATATGTGTCTTTCGACACTGTATTGAAGAGGTATTAGTGCAGGAACCACTCTGGATATATGCTAGAGTAACAACCATAGCAACCATCACTACTTATCTAACCTCGGGTCTGGTCCTGACAAGATCCAACGTTGGCCTGACTACCAAATCCGAATATGCGACCGCCACACATGCTACCAAAGAAGGACTCTGGCTTTGCTCTCTCATCTCCCAAATTTTCCATGCCCTTCAAGGCCCAATGACTCTTTTCTCTGATAATCAGTCTGCCATTGCACTTGCCAAGGATCACCATTACCACGCTCGTACAAAACACATCAACATTCGTTATCACTTTATTCACTGGGTTGCGCATGAGGGAAGTATTAGGTTAGTGTATTGTCCAATTGACACGATGATTGCAGATGTGTTGACAAAGGCATTGCCTTTGGCTAAGGTAAAGCACTTTGCAACTGAGTTTAGACTAGGCTCACTTTGAGGGGGTGTGTTGGAGGATGCACCACATTGAGTATCAGGCAAAGCAGCTCTAGTCGCGAACTCTCATATCTTTGATTTCTATCCATGATTCTCACCTTGTATCACTTTTATTTATGGTACTCCCTATTTGTTCTTCCTATCTTACTGCACAGATACTCCACGGAAGTATTTCCTATTTAGTATATATAGACAGCTACTTCTAGAGCTACCTTAGAGTCTTTATTATCCTCTGAGGTGAGCATAGCTTTTACTTTACTTTTTTAATGTTGTACTCATCAGTATCTTATAGTGACATTCATTGTACTTCGTTAGGTATTTAATATAGAGTCTTTATTATCCTCTGAGTGATATTCATTGTACTTTGTTAGCTCTCACAAACTTCAGTATAAGCCGACTTTCGCCAAGGACTTGGGGAGTGCTGACCCCTCAATTTGGATGCACGGTGAGCTCCTCATTCCACTCGACCTTGATAGTGACTCACACCCTCTTTCATATGGAGTAGATGCAGAAGTGAGTTATGTGAAGGCCTTCCTGACCTTGGAATACATTGATCTCTCCCATATCACACGTTCCTCACCCTTTTGCCCTCCACCCCACGGATAACCCATTCTTGTTTCACAACCTGGGCCACCTCAGATAGTGTAGTCCAGTGGTAAAGCACATTCGCCGATAGTAAAGCACCTGGAGCATGGTATACAGGTGCACTGCTGGATTGAGATTCCTCAGTAGGTCGCACCCGGACCCTTAAAGTGAGCAAATCAATGATGAATGAGGCTACACACTCAGCTTCTGTAACCTCTGTGATTTGCGGAGAATCCTCAGCCCAATTCTGTATGGCTGCATTCCTCTGTACAGCCCAAAGTAAACTGATGTTCTTTATGCCCAATCCTTCTGATAATGATGATGTAATTTCTCCACCTTCAGATGAACTGGCCTCTGAATCCACCGAAGATACACGCGACACCGGAACCGTAGATGAGTGCGAGGGAACTGGCATAGGCAACGTCATCAATCTCGGCTCTATTTTCCCTGAATCACTGTTGAATTTGTAAACAACCTTTGGATGATTCCGCTGCCCGCACGCTCAACACTTTTCCTTCCTGTCCCTCACCCTCACCCCCATTGTTTCTGTCCACCAAAAGCTTATGCAAAACATCCGGACCCAGACCCAGCTCATCCAACTCCAAAACAACTTGACTAGTAAGATTCTTCAGCTGCGACATCGGAAATTTGAATTTAAAAAGCAATTTGTTCAATTTTTTGGACATTGCATTTTATCAGACCGAGAGAAACATTAATAGCAGGTACACAGGAGTACATAGAAAGTGCGCGGGCATACCTATTTGGTGACAGTGAAGGGAGCTCATCCTCACCTGTCCGAGTTGAAATACTGTTTTGATATCCACATTCAGCTCGAGTACTATGCATGTAGTAGTATAATAAATTTTTCTTTCACTCCTTCTTGCTCATCATACTAGGAGTACTCATTGTCATTGCCCTCCCCTCATGTACCCTTTACACTCATCTCCCTCCCTGTGTTTCCATACACTTTGGTTTCATTTTTCATATCTTATTTCCTGTACACGCTTCTCCCTTGTTCATATTTTTCTCACGCCAATTGTAATCTATAATGGCCTTTAGATCGGTTTTTCTGGCTAGACAATGCCGTGGTTTGAACCTGAGACAATCAGCAACTAGTCATGTTAGCGAACAGATTGTGATTTGAAGTTACCCATAATGGTCCCAGTGTGATGGCCAGTGTTACTTCCTGAATATTGTGGGGTTGCCAAATAGAATTATCCCTCCAGAGGTAGGATGAAACAAAAGGGAAATGAGAGCAATTATCAGGTGCCTTACAACAACACAAGAATCATCCTCCTGTACCTGATAAGATACATTATACACCCCTGTCTCTGTAGAACTTTGAATCTTTAGTGCTGTACTGGTTACTATAAATTTAATTAATGATGCAAAATGATGAGTTGAAAACCTTTGAGTCCCACAATGCTCAAATGAGTCATGACCACTGGCTTCTTTTACCCTACAGAGATTCTCACCAGATTTACATTATAAATGATGGCTTAGAGATCTAATATCATCATAATCCAGAACCTAGCCACTAACTATCTAATGGGGTAACCTTTATTGATGTAAATGACCGACATCCAATTAATCTGAGACTATTATGAAGAGTTATCCATAGAGAGTCAGCTAGCGAATGGCCTTCGTATTGATATGGTGGAAATAGCTGGAGAGGTACTGGGATGTTAAAGGATTCCTTCCCTTCACTGTCTAGAAATCTCATGCAAAATCCAACAGCAGTAATGTCCCAAAAGTTTTTCATATACTGTTTTGTTTGAGGTTGATGCTACATAGTGGATCCAGCCACGTCAGACTGCAGTCATAAAACTTTGCCATCCCACACCTGATAATTGCCCATAGTAGAGGCCGGGAGAAATTGATCACGGAGGTCAATAAACTCTCCCAGAAGCACACAATAATATTGCTCATATTGATGAAAGCTCCCATCCATGATTCCAAGAAAGCTAAAAATGTGAGTCATAGCAGCATAAACATTGAAAAGCTGGAGTTTAGATAAAAGTTCATCGCTGCCATTTCCTTTTATACAATGACTTGCCCAATTCTTGCATGCAAGTTTACACAATTCGGGGCTGTAATTACCATTTCTCCAATGACCAGTGAGAGGCCGATATTGTTCTACAAATATGATATCCAGAAAGCGCTGGGCTAGATAACTGTGCCAAGTTGGTTTGTGAATGAAGAAATGCAATGATCTATTCGGGTTAAGGAGAAATTCTTGGAAAGAGGCATGAGCAAATTTTAAGCCAGATTCAAGGGGCGACGGGCTTTGAAAGAGAGAATGAACCCCAGATAGTGCAGCCCGGACTGTTCCGAGGGGCATACAAAGAAGAGTTAGGAAGCTATCCATGTCTACCATCATAATTTCATCCTTGGTAACAATAAGAACTCCAAGTATGCGAAGAAGTAGAGCAGCGTTTTTGTTTGTTGACAGAATTTGGTGGTAGAGTGCATCGAGCTCAGCAAGGGGTGATGTAGTTTCTTCACCCTCCATCTCTTCTTTCCAGAGTCCAAGTACGATATCCAATCTATCTGCTGGTACTGCACTATCATCATCAATGTATTTGAGCACCGTTGACGGATAAACAAACTGGCCCGACGATTTCGAGACAAGGGTTTCAATCTGGCTCGAAGATGGCCAAGGACAAGTAATGTGTTCCATTGTGGACAAGTGGCGATGTAGAACTTTGCGAAATCGATCCTGGAGGAGTTTTTGGATATCAATGGAAGCTTGATATGTATTGTCAAGGGACATCCAGTGACAGATGCCCTCAAAATAAGAGCTGCTGAATGCCTCTTTGATCCGAGGCTCAGGCCTACTGGTTATCAGAATTCGGAATGGAAGGATATGGTTCTGCATTGCGCATGCTAGGATGAAGAGTATACGCTGTTGAGTATTGCTATCAGAGCATTCATCTAGACCATCTACGATCAATATTTTGCCCCTCAATGTTAGCGATGAGTTGGGGGCTCGGATTGCCTCCAGACATGGTGTAAGTATCAATGTATTGAACTGAGTCTCAATAGATGATGTGAGGTCAGCAAAATTTTTCGGAACTGCCAGGTTAATAATTGAGCGCAATTCGGGTATGGCAGCTACTAGCTGCAAGGATATCGTGGTGAACAGTTGTTGAGCATTGTTACGGGAAGGATCTGAGTGCCAGAAAAAGAAAGCTGCTGCTAAGCTCTTGTCTCTTGCTAGTGATTCAGCCAGGGTTTGAGCAATCGCGGACTTTCCAGCTCCGGCAGGTCCATAAAGCCATCGCACAGGTTCAGAATTGCCAGAATCCGAATGAGTCCAACTTCTCAGATCCTCCAAAATGGATTTCCACGTCCCAGGATGGCATTTTGGAGGTGGGAAACGAGCTTCTGCATTAAGTAGGGCTGAGGAAGAGCTGTGGCGAAACAACTCGAGGAGACCTGCGGCCGTGATAATTTCATGTGAGTCAATTAGTTCACTGGAAGCGTGCAGCAAACACACCTATTTCACCTGCTTCAAATGATATACCAATGTTATTAAAGGTCCCTCCTCCAATTGTAAATTTTTGAGAGCCAGCAAACATCTGAGAGTTCAACCTTGAGAGGCTCATAATGAAGACAATGCTATATTTACTAGCATAAAAATTAGACCGGAGGCATAGGCCAGATGCAACCCTCACATCACTTACATTTCAGAGCACACGCACCGTCGCAAGCAATGTTACTGGGGTATTGGATCAAACTAGGCAGGCAAAAAGCAGTAGATGGTCAGGGTCTAAGTTGTGGAAAGTATGGCTGCATTGGTATGGGCGGCATGAAGCACGTGTTTTCCACAAGTTATTTTCATGCTATTAGCTCGTTTTACTCGACCGTTTGCCTTATGCTGTACATATAGTAGCTACAGGTCAAACGAACTCGTTCCTTTTCTCCAGCTCGCTCTACTTTTCACATGGGTGTCTGGAAGTAGAAGAGAGGCTCTAATTACGGTAGGCGGGAATGCCACGGTTCATTTTCAAAAATTGTTTCCAGTTTGATGGCTGCTACCAATGCCGAGGGTTTTAAGGTCTAGCAGCCCGGGCGCCTATGCTAACCATTTTACGTCCAAGTCCTACCTTTTTGATGTTCTGCCGTAGCTAAAACAAATCCCTCCGCATAAAGAGAACGGGGAACAATGGAACAATGATATGGTTTGGAATGACTGCAAGATCGGTCATTGCAAGAATCCTGACTTAAGGGAAAAGGCACAGACCGGAAGAAGTTATGTGTGTATTCTCCTGAGATAGGTATTTCATGGCCTTTCTCATCTTTTTCTTTGACCACGTTCAACGTTGCCAGTGTAGATGAAATATAAAGCTAAACAGTGTTTGTTTAGCAATGCAATTCCAATTTCCACTTTTGTAAGGTGGAATGGGGTCACATCCTCAGTATATTTTGCTGTGTCCAGTATTATCTCCCATTGTTCGTCTTCATCAGATCCTTGATTCCCATATCGAACCTGTCTAGGTACATTACTTGGTCCTGGAGGTACGGAGTCTTCAGATTCTGATGAAGCCCATGGTGTGTCACATCTCACAACCTGTCGATTATTGTAAGGATTTGATTTGGGTCAGATATGAGCCTATGTGGGAAAAAATTATTGTACTTGACATTGCCCTATGGGTTGTAAAAATCCGGTACGCCCGTGGTAACAGGAAGGGTACCATGGCTGTATCCGATGAGGTTAAAGCTTAAGATGATGATTAGGCAGATAAAGTCTTTTACAAAGGTGTGTTTTTGAGAGCATTGTTTGGTGTCGGTTATTTTTTTTTCCCCTGTCTTTTACGCACTTGGGGTTAATGTCGAAACTGACCTTTGATATCCACCAAATGTGTTTGGCAATCTCTTGATTTTCACTACTCGGTTGTTGAAGTTGATGTGTGACAGTGTGTCTATGGACTGGGTCACGGCAGGTGGAGGGGAGGAGACGTTAGAGGATTTAAAGAAGCGGTTTCCCGCTGGTTCTGAAGATGAATGTCGATGCTGGTGTTGGTGCCGATGGCAAGGGAGAGGGCAATTAGCGAGCCTGCAAGTCAGCCAGAGTTCGTCGAGGAGAACGACAGCGATGGGTCGGGGGAGGGTATGTATGATTTGATTTCAAGAATTTGAAGCATTTGATGTTGTGTGTGAGTGGGAGTGTAGATGATTACATATCGAAGATATTAGGCTCGGAGGGAGCCTAAGTGCCCAGTTTATTGCCACCATTTATTCCATCATCATTGCCAAATCCAAACCCAGGCTATATCGCTACTGCCACATAGTAACAATTTGTCATATACTATCCTTACAACAGTTGCAAATGCATCTACATCTATATCTGTGTTTCCCTCTTCAATGGAACTCTTGAAGAGTATTTTAATGCAAGATTTGATTCATGCTTTCAAATCTCAAGCCATCATTTTAAGAAGCTTGATTTTGGAAACAAACTGGATCACCTGAAGGTCAATAGAGACATGATGAATGGCAAACTAGTTATTTCAATTTTTGGGCTTCATTGTAGTGCACTCTGAGATGCAAGGGTGAATTTCAATTTAACAACAAAATATTCCGAATTACCGCATGTAGCTAACTTGTCAGTTCAAATGCACCAAAACAGGTCTGTCTGTACATCTTCAGACTCGTACTCGCAATGTGCAAAGTGTGATGGCTGAAACATTATGCTACATTGCATAACTGTGGCATGACAATGTTGTCAGCTAGAGACTGAACTAATGAAAATTTTTGCTACAGTTGTGTCCAAGTCATGGCTGTAGCATAACATGCATTTCTGAACAGGGATGCTACAGTTGTGTCCCACCACTGCTGAAGTAAAAATTCCTGGCAGTCATAACTCAATTTTTGAACACTACTGTGGTACCCTAGTGATAGCTGTAGTATTATAATTCAGTCCAGGGAAACTGCCAGTTAATCATTCAAATATGCTACAGGGTACAATGATTGTGTCTCAGTCCTGACTGCAGCATAAGGGTTCAGTCAACTGTTGACTGTATTTATAGGACAATATACTGCAGCTGCAATGTACTAACCTTTGAAATGGCCAGCCTATATTAGTTGTAGCTTTCTCAGATTTTAAACTGGAGGCAGGATCCTGAATAATATAGGGCATAACGGCCAGAATGTATAAGTGAACCAGTTGTGATTATGTCCATATTGAGCTGGAGCGTGCAAGCAGGAAGTAATCGCAGCAAATTATTCACTGAAATTCTATTCTGTACACAGATCATGCAGAAGATCATAGTTCAAATATTGAGATCTTCCAGGGAGGTAGGTTTGACACGAAATAGTGTGCATACGCTTTTGTGTTCCCCTCGCCGTTCCTGCAGGTTCAACCGGATTCTACGTGCTATTGCAATAAAACAGTACTTCAGTTGTTTTTCTATCAAATAATTGATGTTATTATTTATAATATCGCGATAGTTTATGTATTTCAGTGTGTAAGAGAAGGATTGAATGCTGAAATGAATGAGCCCCCCCGCAGGACCCAACTATTGTATGCGTGAGACTGATACATTGTGTCCGCGGTACCTATTTGACAGCATTACACTTGAAATGTATTCCATGCGAAGGATAAGATGAAGCAAGAGGCAATTGATTTGATCTGCCAGAAAGTGGCTCATGAAACCCAGACACATGGCATCTTGCATCAGTATATCCTTCCCAACCTATCCACCCTTTGAACAGATTCTTATTCTATTCATTGTAGTGACAATCTATGGGTGTCCTTATTGGACAAAAATAAAATAACATGTAACCCCTAGGTAACCCTTGTTCTTGGATCATGATTACAATTACTTCTTGTTGTAAGACTGTGACGGCTTTTTCCTTGCTTTCTGATTATAATCACAGTCTTACCCTTGTTCCTGTAACAAGTATGGTAAGGTATTTTCTTAATCATGAGCACTGGAATGTTAAAACGAGTACCAGGAATTCCAGTTATGTACCAAATCATTGTTATTGTGCATCCCACTATGCTTAATAGCCAAGTAATTCTTTCTCATTTAACAATTTACACTCATCTCATCTCACATTGGTCACTTGCAACAAGTACAATGAAGAGATTTATGAATTTTTTAGAAACAAATGATTAACTGTCTGCTCTGCCTGTCTTCTCTGTTTCTCTTCATTCATTCCCTTCCAGTTTGATTCCCGGCTTTGACTGTAGTCCTGTGTGCTTGCTTTTTTCCTGTTCTTGAATGGCAATATACAAGCATCAAAATGAAGGTTGGATTCCTAATTAACTTGGTTAGCAGTTGAATTGATCTCTCTGGTGGTCAGATTTTGGTTGTCTTACACTTTGCCAAAGTTATTTAGTGAAAAAATTTAAATCACTGGTTTATTACCATCCTGGCCAGATAAGCAAGCCCTGGTAAGAAGGCCGAACACCTACTGCTTAGTCAGTAGCAGATATCTCACTCTAAACTCTCACAGTACTTAGTCAGCAGCAGATATCTCTCCCAGCTTTGGTCACATGCGGAAAATCACATAATTCCCACATGATGGGATATATTAGTGCTTGAAAAAAATTTCTTGATTCACTTCCATCTTCTTCAGCCTGCTTCTACTCCAACCTCTACTCAGAATGCCAATGCACTGCAAAGAGCATCAAACCTTAGATTGAATAACCTTAGCTATGCCATGCTATGCTGACTCAGCACAAGATATCCCTCTCCCCCCTTCTTATTTTCCCACAGTACTGCCTACTGAAACCCACTTCAACATTGGAGGGACTCAATATAAAATATGGACAACATTTATATTGTGAACATTGAATGGTTTGCAAAAGATCTAATGCATGTAACCATAATCCTTTCCTGTCCTCCTTAGGTGATATTCAGACCTGGCATCTAAGTCTCTATAAACATATCCAATTCCATACCTGTTGCAAATGGGCATTTAAATACTGGAATCTTTACAAGGGGGCTGATGAGAATTTGAGTGAGCAAAGGACTCTTGTGCTTGGATTATGTTGATTGTGATGTTGAAGGAGAGTTGGATCTGCAAGGGCATTCCAGTCTACACCATAGATATTGACATCCAATCACATTGTATGGTGATTCCAGGACTCTGCCCACTCCATAGCATCTCAGTCAATAGAAGAGAGACAGAGGAAATGTAGAAGCCATATATGAGCATTTATGTCTGGATCTAGACCCCCAACCATCTCTAGGTTATGAAAAAAGTTGTACCACCTGAGACCAAATCCCTGAGTAGCATCTTGCCATAGGCATTCAGTTTGAACATGATGCACACTCCTATTTGATGAATCGGCAACTAAAAAGGAAAAGAAAAAAAATAAATTGCAGTACTTGCCTGCCCCAGATATATGGGCCTCTTTCAGTACCATAGTGCTCTTCTATATAATGTACAACTTCAAGATTCTCAACTCCATGGTCACCATAAGCTCTACTTGGAGTATGATGAGTATTGATTGCATTTAAAAAGAGCAAGAAAACTGTTTCTGCTTGATTATTGTCATTGGCCTGGATCCCCATCACCATACAAGATAATCCATCCACAAAGGTATGGATAACTACTTGCTAATGTATAAGACCTGGAAACAAGCAGAGAAAGCATTGAATGAGCATGGAATAAATGCATGCATAGTAAAGCCATAATTACCATATTGGCCATTATGATGCCAGAGAGACTTTGGCCTAGCTTCCTTGTACTTTCACCGCTCAATGGGCCGAGATTTTAAATAGGCAGGGGTTCCATTGACATGGATGTATGAAGCATACATTCCTTCTCACGGTACTGTATGACCCAAATGTCGCAAATGACCAGTGACCATCCAAAATCCAAGAGCTGGAAAAATGTCCAGAATGTGGACAATGGCAATATCAAGGTCCTCATTTGTAAGAGTGGACATAGCAACAGTGGATGTCTTGTAGAGCTCAACAGTTTGTCTATATCTGGATCCTCATAGATAATATAAACAGGTGGGCAAGGTTCAGCCAGGCTGTATTCCAGTGCATGACAGCAGATTGTCCTAGCAGAACAGTCAAAGACTGGCACATGATGTGTAACACCTCAATACTGAAGGCTGGTCTGCTCCAAATTCCAATCAATTTACAAGTTCGGAATGAAATGGAGAATGGGCGGTTTGACCATTTTCCCATGTCTCTCATGGTTCCTGTTATACTCAGTTTTTTCCCCATATTTGGATCTGTCACTGTCTCTGTGACCTCTGTTACCTGTGTGACCTTGTGGATGTCAACATTCTCAATCCATTCACCATAAAATTCAGTTTCCTTGTCAGATCCTTCCATTCTCATTCATTCACTGAAATATTTCTGTGTGACGCTCCTTCTCTATCATCTGTATTGATCTCTGGACCAAGTTCTTCTGTGCCTCTGCCAACCACTCCTCATCTGATGCTATCATCTACCAGTCCTCACGCGGTTGCATCCTCCAAGCCTCTATTTCCTAAAAGAATTATCCATTTGTCTTCATCCAAATCTGACTTGATCTGAATGTATACACTGCGGCATGCAGAGAGCAAGTTGGGTAATCATTATTTGGAGAGGAACAATGTGATTAGGGTGAGGATGGATGACAAGCATTTTTTGTTGCAGACAAGGGATACATTGCACTAATTTTTTCTTTCAGTTTCTCTATCTGCGCCCTGGATTAATGTCAGTAGCCAGCTCACAAAATACCAGCGATATGGCACCTGCGAGTCCTCATGGTGAGTCAGCAGCTGGTTGCTTGTAATTCGCATGCCCTCCAACCCCTCTCCATAGGTCTTTGTGACCTTGCGCTCATTCTTCCGCAACAGGAATTTGGTGTCAGGCAGCTTGCAAAATCCTCCCACTTGCCATTGGACTCAGCATTGGTTAGTATTGTGGGTTAGGGTGCGCAGTGGTGCCTCTGAGCTGTTAGGCTCGGAATGGTGATGGTAAGATAAGTGATTGTCTGTTATTGTTGGCCTTCAGAGTAGGCCTTTTATACTCTACGGTAGGTATTCTAGAAGTATCTACAAGGTAAGTAACAGTTCTACTATGTTCCATGTATCACTAATACCGCAGTAATTATCTGAGTAATCTACGAATAAATATTACTAAGCCTCATACTGGAGTTGCTAGTTCCCGTCAAAGCGTCAGATCACAACAGTTACCTTCTCGTACCATTCCTTGACCTCGGAGTCCTCCCCTGAGAACATTCCAACCTTGGTTGCATAATCCTTTTCTGGGATCAAAATAGTCTTTCAACATAGTCTTGAAGGCCTTCTCTAGTTCTCTCATCCATGTGGAGGGTTGGACATCCTTGGTAGGACCACCCAGAAAATTTTCTATTGACACCAGCATCCCTAGTCGCCATGGATACAACTGATGCCGGTATGTGCATTTTGAAAAGACTCAATTGCCCAACCGAGGGCTGATCCTCATACAGTTGGAAAGTTTTTTCTTGTCTGACTTGCTCCAATGACTCTGTTGCTTTGGTGCTTGTGCTCTGGCTGCAAAACAATCATTCATCTCAGGTAGTGTTTAACAGGCCAGCTATTCTCTTTTTGCTTGTTTTCTGCATGTTCGAATTGCGCTCTGGACAACAAGATGAACAGCTGTAATTACCCGAACCTTCAATAATGCCGAAATACCTCTGATAGCTTCTTTGTGATACATATGCCATCAACCAAGTGCGCGGATACCTCTTTGTCTTGGCTGCAGATATATATAATATTATCAGTGTATCAGTGTGTGCATATGTGTGTGTGCATCACCTGGGGCTTTTTCTGTAATTCATAATGCAGTAGTAGTAGGGCTTCACTATCCTTGTTACATATAGGGCACAACTGTCCGTCTATGTTTTTTTTTTGTTACGCTGTAAACCAAGTTGGACATTGTGATTCTAAGCCTCCAGAGTCATAGATTTAGTGTGGAGGCAGAGTGAGTTTTTCCACACTCATACATGCAGTCTCTCTCCCTCTTTGATATTGCTTTCAATGTTCATGCGTAATCAATCATATTCTAGTCCATTTGATATAAACAATTTGAGGAGTACTTATTATTTTTATATTTTTAACTGATTTTTCCTTTTACCATTGCCTCACATTCACGAATCATGCTATGTACCTATTTTCATCTCCCATTGGACACATATATATCATTACACTACATTTAACAAGTACGTACTGTATGTTTTGTTGATGTCCCGTGTTTGTTCTCTGTTGTAGTTGTGGTTGTAAATACATGTGTCACTGAGCTTATTGTATATTTGTTTCCACTTCAATTACGGTCTGCATAGATACACAATGTTTTACTTTTTTTCTCTCTGTAAACACAGATGCATTTTCAATATTGAAAATTGCATTGGCTTTGAACTTTTGACAACTGACAGTGAGATTGTAAGCATCCAAACTCGTACCTGCCATGCGCGCAGTGTGATGGCCCACCCCGCAGTTCAATGCATGGGTGCCCATGTCTGCCAGACTGTAAGCTGGATGCAGAGGCTACTGGAGGGTAATCAATGGTGTCTTCAGATTGTCTGACTACATCCTGTAGGGCAGATAGCATGCTTGCTGTACTGGATTGAACAATGGGATATTCTTCTTGCTCAAAGAGGGACTGATGCTGAGAAAAGGAACATGAAGTGAGAAAGTAGAAAAGAGAATTAAATTTCAAGATGGTCACACTTGTACAACAGTATCTAAAAAATCTCTGGTCTTAGCCTCCTCTTGTTGTATCTGGGAAATGTCTCCAAAGTGAACTCTGAGTGCATGGGATATCCAATTTCCAAGTTCATGGTATGCTGCTCTAATAGTAAGTATTTGCAGAGTATGAAGTGGATTAGGCTGGGTTTTGCAGGCTTTTAGACCCAGGAAAAAAAAAACAGCCAGAAACTGTCCCAGATGTAGAAAATGCATAGCAGGGATAACAAGAAGGCAGAGAAATTGGAAAATTGATGAGTCATGAAAAATTCAAATACCTTGCCTGCTTGTATTATAGGTGGCCATTTGGATTAATCAATATAGAGTACTTGTGGATTGAATTTTGAGTAGCTCTAATTCTGCCCAAGTTGGCTGGTGAATACTTCAGCTTATTACTATCTTAGCTAGATAATCAGGCCCAGATGAGATGAATTGGGAGAGACTTAAGCTCACCCAATGCTGAATTACCAAGGTGACAAAACCTTAAATAAGGATTGCAAGGACACAATTACAAAGAATTTCAATCATGATCATGATCACAGTTACATTTCAGGTTGTGTGATTAAACTTATCATGTTTTTTTTCACAGCAAACTTGGACAATCATTGGATCATGATCATGATACAAAAACAACTGCTTGGGCTATAACAAACAAGGGAGATTTATTGTCCAATCAGGACACCAAAAACAATTGTATAGAAAATATCCATGTCATGATGTCCGGCAACAAAGTTGTCGGAGTGGAACTCACTGACTACGGCACTTTTGAGCTGTTCACCGCCAATAAGTCGACTCTGGTAGATGTGATCGTGAGTTGCTTTCCTTGTTTTCAAAGATCTTTAGCGACATTTAAACCACCTCGTGTAGGATAGGATAGGATATTAAATTATCATGGGGAGTCCAATTCCTGAATGACCAGTTTACCATACTACTATACATTACAATACTACAATTGGACAATGCATAGCTATGGAACACACACTCCTACTACAGGGGGGCGGCGTAGACACTTGACATGCAGAGATACTTGCCACAGTGGACTAGCTTACACCCCTCAGCATGATGAAGAACAAGTAGTCATACTTACACCCACCGGAAGAGGAAGGGTTTCCAAGGATGTCAGGGTAAAACCAAACTCCCTATACAGGCGTAACCGCACTGCGACCAATGGTCAGGAAAGCTTGGACCACTCAGATAGTGCACCTTCCTCACTACCAGAGACAAAAACCCACACTACTGTGTGTAAATCGGCGCTTCAACATCCCTGGGTAAAGCTGAGCATATCCTGAACTTGAAGTCTGTTGCTATCCCACAAAAATGTTGACTTCTTGCCTAACAACACTTCATAAAACTTCTAGCTATGCATAAGACTGTAACATGAAAAGTGAATCTGGAACTCAGTACCCTTCAGAGCTAAAATCCCTCATTGTCAATGTGAAACCAAACAAATATTAGGCATATCAATGTAATATTGAAGGCAAATCTGGAACCGACTTACAGTTTTCCCACAAAACCGTCATAGTCCAATTATTTGTTGATCAGTAAGCCATCTAATTGATTGTATGTGTAAAATATCCTATGTTGGATTTGGCTTCAAAATGAAACCCAAACCCGGTTTCTTATTGTTTTTCTTTTCAGACACTGTCACAACTGTCTAAAACTGACTTCAAAACCCTTTCAACCTACAAGACTTCTTTGTCGGTGTGAGATATCGGGGCCCACTGTCCTGAGTACTTGTAGTTGTCTCCTGCAAGTCTGGCACCTTACACCCAGTTAGTGGATATGCAACAGATATACAATCTCTTGCTGATTTCACAAAGATCGCTCACAGTCAGAACGCGTCCAATAGTATATCATTATGTAGAGGCGGATTCCGAAGCACGGTAAGACTGCCGGTGGCTGTGCACCACCCAAGTTCTGAGCTCGACGTTGAACGCGATGCCCCCCTCCCATATCAAATCCAATTGTCCTATAACTTGACTGGGTCCAGAAAATGATTACCACCTTCCCGTGTGCCAAAACTCCAGGCAAAAAGAACCATAAAAAGAGGCTGGATTCTCTTGATAATGTTTAGATGATGATACGAAAGAGCAGCTACAAGTCACCTTCACAAGGCCAGCAGATTCCATGTTCATAGTCTCATTCCCAAGTACTAAGTTTTCACGTCCTTTCATATCAAACATGTCCATCTCCATATTCACAAAATCCAAGTTCTCATTCTCTTGTGCTCAGTTTCCATGTCTGTTATCATGTTCAATACATCCATGTCCGTGTCCATAATGTCCGTGTCCATAAAATCCATGTTCTCCATATATTACATATATCGTGATCCATAAGTACTCTAATACCAACCTCAAGGCCAGATAATGCAACTCGAAGCAATCCTCGTACGAGTTTTACCGTGGGAGAAAATGCAGATGATGATGGTTAAGGTAAGAGCGGATCCTCTTGCTTTCTGTAAAAAGCATTGGACTCCCGTCGGCTGGTTTGTCCAGGCTGACTTCGAATAATTTTCCTATCGCTGTTTGCAAACGCGGAGCCAATGTGAAGTATGCTTGTAGGAGTCTATACTGAGAAACAAATAATTAGCTTGAGCCTTGAGAGCCACCCAGGCACTTAGCGACTATGATATTCCCTGGCAGATGACTGATTCTTCCAACCGAACACGATCTGCCTCCTCTGCCTCCAACCTTCTGAAACTCCACAACAGGCAGCTATTTCGGTAGTACTGCTCTAACAGACGCTTGCTCCGTGTTCATGTTCACCAAGGGCTATCCCCGTCGTCTCCATTCCCTCTCTCTCCACTTCTTTCAACTGGACGTTCGTCATAATCAGAAGATGGCGTGCGAACCACCAAGTGTTATCCTACTTACTTCACCAACCTCAGTCCCAGAACAAGCCCGACGACACAACCATCAAATGCCGAAATTCATGAAAAGACTGAAGGATCGAAAGATCACATTCGAAATCAATTTACCTGTATATAGCATGTAAGTACGTATAACACAAGTATGTAGCGCAACAGCACGACTAACGATTCGACATCACGGAAGACTCGAGAGCAGCAAGACCAAGAAAAAAAATCACGTAAGTAGCTAAATAGGTCGGTACAGTCATTTGCAGGAGCGGTAACATCAAGAAATCAGGTTCTATGAGTCGTAGACGAATGGGTAGAGCCAGAGAGTACAGTAGAGCAATACGAGCCAGGTAGGAGGGGGAGGAGGGAGATGAAAGGTTAACGGAAGGAAAAAGGAGCACTTGACAGTCGACAAGTACCGATTTTTTGGAACGCAAAGCGAGCGTATGGTACACTATAGTACATATTGCAAATATCAAAAAGACAACCAACTTGAACGAAGGAAAGCTTTGAAGTTATACACGAAGAGAGAGAGAAAACGAGCGAGCGAGTGGCAGCGTGTGGAATCGAGTGACGTAGACAAGCTGGAGGTATCAGGTAAGGAAAAGGCAGCGAAACGAATAACATTGGGTCGCCGCAAACCCTTTCTTCTTTGTAAAAAAGAGCAAGTAAACCGCAGAGCAAAAAAGAAAAGCAGACGTTTTCAAACAGCCGTACACTCAACACGGCCCATCCCATATTCGTCCCCACGCACAAAACCACTCTCAATTGTCTACCATACCGAAAAAAAAAAATCCAAAATTAGCTTAGCCGAATAGCCTTCCTTAAACCAAACCAAACCAAAAAAAATCCAGTGAATGAAATGAAAACCCAACTCACCCCACTC
Source organism: Collybiopsis luxurians FD-317 M1 (assembly GCA_000827265.1). Taxonomy (NCBI): domain Eukaryota; kingdom Fungi; phylum Basidiomycota; class Agaricomycetes; order Agaricales; family Omphalotaceae; genus Collybiopsis; species Collybiopsis luxurians. The sequence continues at coordinate 110,680 of KN834844.1, forward strand.
GAAATCATCATCACCCCGTTCATCTCATCCAAATCGATCTCCGTCAAATCCTCCTCCGCATGCTCAAGATTGACCGTATCCACACCAACGTCCCGACCGCGACCCAGATCCAGATCCTCTAACTCCAAATCATCCAACTCCAAATCCGTCGTACTACCTCCACTGCCGCTACCGTTCGCGCTGCGACGTTCGAGATCAAGTCCAAGTTCATCGGCAACACCCGTAGTTGCACTCGCCCGCGCAGATTTGGCTCTGGTTTTGGATTTAGAACAACTGAAACGATCAGAGACGTATTCCCTGGTAGTATCGACTTGGATGGAGATGTCGATGTTTCTCGTCATGCCCGAACCCGTGCCGATGCCGATGCCAGTACCAGTGCTGAAAGTAAGATTGGGCTTCGAATGGTGGAAGATCAACTATCGAAAGGGGAAAACAAAACAAAAAAAAGAAACAACGTTAGATATGCAGACATGATACACAGCCGAACGAAGATAAACCCATCGACAACTAACCTTCGACCTAACACCCCTCCGCCCCTGTCCTTGTCCCCCTCCCCCTCCCTGACACCTCACCTTGACCCTTCCCCGTCCATCCATCTTCCCCTCCCCAAGACTTACCCCAGGCACCTCCTCATCCCCTTTCACATCCTCGTCTCCATCCCCATCCCCATCTTCCTCCTCATCCTCCTCATCATCGTCTTCATCAGCCGTAGACGTATGAATACCCTCCGCAGCCCTCCGGATCGCCTTGCGCGCGTTGAGCGTGGCGAGGAGGGAGTTGGTGTATACTTTGAACAGGAATTGAGTTAATAGAGCAGAAAAAAAAGGCACAAAGAAAAAAAAGAACAAAGTCGTCGTCGTAGCTACTAGCCAGCATGTACAAAATCACCAGCACGATGCTAACAATCAAGAGTGCTCAAAGAGGAGAAGAAAGAGGGAAGAAGGAAGAGGAGGAGCACGGAAAACGAAACGACACAAAAAGAAAACAAACACTCACACCGACCCATAGAGAAAAAAAACGAAATATAAATAAACGTGTTGGGCGCAGCGAGGATCTACCGCCACATAAACATGCATCCATCAGAATCGACATTCGCTACGTTCGTACACGGTACGTATACGCACCGAGATGAGAGAGGCTACAGCGCAGAGACTGCACAACGTGAACAAAAAAAGAGTCAGTTAAGCAATCAGAGCCACGAACAAAAGTGCAATCGCACAACTCACCTCGTCAAAGCACCCGTATTAACAGCGAAAATCGTCTATACCAACCATGATAATCATCATCATCAACGGATACCCGAGGACAAAACGAAACTCACGAGTTTATTAATCATCGTATCGGACCTACACACACCCACACAAACACACGTCAATTCCATTCCATAGCACCATGCGCACCAAAAACACAAACGAAAACCATCAAAAAACACTCACTTCCTAAACCCAGTCTTGGACCTCTGCAACAACAACGTCAAGATCCCCGCGATCAAAAGGTCTCCGGCCGCAGCGAGGGCGTTGACGGTGACGGAGAGGCCCTGGATCATCGAATCGTGCGGTGAAAGGGGGACCGGAGCAGGAGTGGGAGAGCGGGGAGAGTGGGAGGGAGGGAGGGAAAGGGGAAGGATATCAGAATCAGAGGACGACTTATCAAGGGAGAGAGGAGAGGGGGAGAGAGGGAGGGGCGCTGCTCACCTTGAGCTCCGCAGCGAGCTGTTCGAACGTCTTGACACGTAAGAGACTAAAAGAAAAAAAGGTAAGAAGCCGAACGAACCAACGTTTAGTTCAGCTCAGCTCGTATCGTCAAAAGTAACGAGAGGGGACATACGAAATAATCGCAAACGCTTTTTTCCCACTTACTGTTAGCCAAGCGCACGAATACTGAAATGGAGACGAACCCATAACACACGCTTGAATATACGATGTAGGGAGATGAGGGGAGAGCAAGTCAGTAACGCGGAGAGAGAAGAAGAAGAAGAAGTAAAGGTAGACACGTACCGAATTCCGCGAGTACGAAGGAGACCTAGAACCCAAGAAAAGGCAAGTTAGTCCGTCAAGAGTAAGTCAAACCGAAAAGAAAAAGGAAAGAAAGAAAAGGAAGAACGGTCAACGTACAACCACGCCCGTTAACCAAATTCTAGTCCCGCTCACTAGAAGAGTTCGGGCATTAGTGGATCTGTCGGCCGTGAAGGAGAAACCCGACACGCACGTTTCCAGATCCGGTACGTCAAGAAACTACAGGACGCTCTATATGAGAAACGACTCGATTTTTGAGAGCGGAGGGAGGGGGACGTACCATTGTACAGAGAACGCAGTGAGACCCTATGAATAAAATTGACTATTGGAACGAGAGTATGAACGTTTGAAGGGACCGCGTACGTTGAACAAGACCTCAGCCTAGGAGACGCAGGGTAAATTACAAGCAAGGAGCATCCAACTCGAGCATGGCGTACCAACAGACTCCTAGCACACCGTACGATGAGTGATGAAGCATCCGTCGAGGGGAAGAGGAGAGCTCACCAAACGACGGTAGCGAGCTTGGCAGACTGTTGGTAAAAGGTGACGAGGTAGACATAGCCTACAAGAAAAAACCTCTGTCAACACCAAAAACGCCAAATATAAACTTTCGTCGTCGTTACCAGTATGAGTAATGAGAGCCTGGTGTATAAAATCGAACGACAAGACCGCAGCGACGAGGGAGCGAAGGGGCCAGTGGTCCTTGTGGTGTGTGAAGTAATACCACCCTTGGATGGCCGATACTGTAACCAGATAGGTGAGATACGGCATTCGAGGGCAAGTGCATGAAGGGTAGAGGACCTCCGAGTAAAAGAGCAGCGACAGTGATACCGATGTATGCAGCACCAAACCTGAAAAGCACATGGATGCGGGAGCCGTCGAATGACGAAAAGTATAGAAAGCCATACGTCTCGTTCATCGAACCGAGAGACACCATCTAGATAAGGGGGGAAAACCTAAAAGCAAGAGAGACGATGAGGGAGGAGGAAGGAAAGAAAGGAAAAAAGACTGAAAAAAAAAGCGGGAATAAGCCGTTGAGAAGCAGGGGAAGAGTAGAGAAACGGACAGCAGCCCAATTAAACAATCCGGGGAGCTTACCGTATTCGGTCACAGAAATTCTCGATCCGCCAGGCACCCCCACAACGCCACTTCTTTGAATCTTTTTCATCTCTCTAAGTAACTCTCACCGCAACATCTGACTCGTTCAGACAGCGTAAATCGACGATCATCATCTGACTGTAGCTAGCTGGCCGGCTGTATTCATCCAACTGGCTTCATCCTCTTGTTTGTGCTCCGATGTTGTGACTCGAGTTTCTGGAAGGGTGCGAAGACGTAAAAACTGAAATTTGGTTCGAATCAATGACAGAAGGAAACAGAAGTAAGCCGTTACGTTTGTCACGAATGACGCGGGGCAGCGCGTTCTGTGACTGTAACGCTCAAGCCCTCTTTCTCAAAGTTAAACGTTAATTGTTAAATAGGAATGGTGCGGGTTTCTGTCAAACTATAAATCGGAGCTCTGGCTCTAATAGATATAGCAAGTATGATTTCGAAACAGCTCTCATTGCCCAGCGCCAAATGGTTTTTATTTTGTTATATTTATTTCGGAGATCCCAGAAACTGGCCCCCTTCTTCTCGCCTACTTCTCATTCAAAAAGATTCCAAAGCAGATCTCTCCCTAAATCCACAATTTTTAGCTGTATTTAACTGTATTTCTGTATCTCGGCTTGCCTGCCTTCTCAAATGATTTGGTGACGCACATACATTTCCCGGCCGCCACGGCATATAGATTTGAATCATTGAATGGAATCGAACAGGAATTGGTGCTGTAGTCTTGACCAAGTACAGTTTTCTTCTCTCTTTTCCGTGGTAGCTGCAAGTTTAGGATCCACGATCAATCATCGAGTCCACCTCCAAAGCCGCCCGACCCATTTAGCCACCGAATTGGTGACATCACATTGTCACCACCCAAATTGTCAGCGCGTCAGCCTTTACTTTTACTAACCAGTTCCAAGGTCTCGGATCACCGTTAAACACCTCCCTCATTCGAATCAAATGAATCCCAACTTCCAGTCTATGTAGTTCTTCCCCCCCTCCTCGAATTTTTTCCATACCTAGAAAATTCAAACCCAGTACGACACCTGATCCAACTTGTTGCTATCCCATCCAAACTCCGCTCTTCGAATCGTCAATAGTCTCCGATTCGGAACGGTCTCTGTCTGTCACTCCTGGCAGAACCACGAGAATGTTCCGCGCAGGCTCGCGACTCAACCCTCCATGCTTTAGCTTCAATATTAATCTTCCCTCGGATTAAATAGGAACGAACGAATGAACGACTGGGATTCGGAGGGAAGTGGAAAGTGGCGGAATGGGGGTCCGGGCGGTTATGCATTCTTCTTTCGGATGATATTAATACGATACTACCCACCTATCGATAGTACTTATCAATTCCAATTCCAATTCCAATTCCGAGATCCAAATTCTAGGACACGATGACTAGATAACCACTATCTGGTTCGATCCAGGTAACCTCGAACCCAATTGATTCTAGTGAACAATCTTCAACTGTATCACTAGCCATTTGCCCTCGTATCTCTTGGTATCCCTGCCCCACAAATGGTTTTGTGCATTATGTTCATCGTACAATCATATTAAACAGTAAATTTGTGTCTTTCGACACTGCATGCAAGAGATATAATTAATAGTACAGGTGCTACTCTGGATATATGCTAGAGTAACAACCATAGTAACCATCACTGCTTATCTGACCTCGGGTCTGGCCCCCAACGTTGGCCTGACTCCAGTGTCCACGCCAAGGGTCGGTGCGAAACTAGTAAGTACGACGTCCTCAGAAGCACACGAAAGGGTGTGAACGACTCAATGTATTTGTATGTACCTCTTAAACTAGTAAGTACGACGTCTAAGTAAATGCGTTAGTACATAGCTAATCAGGTACAGAATATATCAACTTACCCTCAGAAGCACACGAAAGGGTGTGAACGACTGAGGGGTGTAATCTACTATCGATACGTATACTCAATGTCCGTAGGTGATGCAAAACCTTCACCCGAGCACCTACGAACCCAGGCTAAAGTAAAGGAAAAATACAATAAAGTACTGCGATAGCGGATGAGCACGGCGAGCGGGATAAGTAGTATCCGGGCGGGGTTCGTATCGACTGTCTTACCTCAACAGTCGGGGTGCCCGGGATTTTGACCTACTGAAGACTCATTCCAACAGTGCACCTTTATATGGACAAAGTATCAGTGACAGCGTGCTTAGAGTAACAGAAATAGAAAACTTAACTGGTTGTCATTCTCAATTGCTGGAACGGTTCAAAATCATAGCCACTGTGGAGGTACCCCAAAAACCATGCCCCAGGCGCTTTACTGTCGGCGAAGGTGTTTTGCCACCGGACTGCACTATCCGAGCCTGTGGCCCAGGTTGTGAATTAGGAATGGGGTATTCATAGAGTGGAGGGCCAAAGGGCGAGGAGCATGTGATATGGGAGAGATCATTGTAATCCAAGGTCAGGAAGGCCTTCTTCACATAAGTCACTTCTGCATCGACTCCGCGTGGGAGAGGGTGTGAGTCACTACCAAGGTTGAGTGGAATGAGGAGCTCGCCGAACGGCAGAATTGAGGGGTCAGCACTCTCCGGGTCCTTGGCAAAAGTTGGCTTATACTGAAGTTCTGTATTTCAGGCATAAACTGCTGCAGTCAAATGAGAATCAAGAGAAATTACATACTAATTTCCAGCGAAGACATGTTGAAAGAGAATACCCAAACATGGAGTCGTATACCGGTCAGATTCTTGATTTTGAGAGCATAGACTGAACTGGCAATGTTAGCTATCTTGACGGGTCTAACAGCATAATCTGAGTCCTTGATAAATGGAAGTAGGTCCAATGCATGCTTATGATCCTTTGAAACTAGCTTGTGGACCTCCATCTCGAGCTTAGACTCAAGTTTATTTTGCTTTGGGGAACGCTGAAGGTGCCAGATAAAGTCAGCAGCATGCTTGACGATGCTGTAAAGGTGGGCATGATCACTGGGTGACACCACACTCTGCAGCAGCCAGCAAATGTTTGTCGTACTTGCTGGGTCCAAAATACTGAAGATGACTTCGTTGTCCTCGATATAGAGCCGATGTGGTGAATCATTCTCAATGGAGATCTTCCACTTCATGGAGGGTGCCATCTCCATCTTGTCCCCGACATGTTTGAGCATGGTCTCTACCAGAGCTGAGGGACGGAGGCTGATACATTTATCCAACTGTGTCTGCATGGCCCAAGAAGGTGATCTCCCATCCTCAAAAGCTTGATCCACATTATCCTGTGCAAACGAGTAAGTTGAAAAGACTCTGTCAGCTTTGACAGATGCAATTGGTGCCATATCTTGGGTGAGGAGGGAGAAGTGATCTCCGACGGTGATGCCGTGGGCCTCGCCTGCATCGATGAAAAATGATCCTTCAGCCGAAAGATAGGTGGGATATAATGCCTGGCCCAGTTTTGGCACCTCGTTCTTGAAAATAATGCGCTTATCATGATGGCCAATGCACTGAGGATACTGCCTGTAGTCAAAATTGACATCAGGAAACCAATGATAAGCTCTTAAGATGCCTGGATGGTGTTATGGCTTACAGGGTAATGTCAGGCAGACGCCTCATAAGGTCCTGGTAGGTAAGCATATTCGGATCCTCTTCATACAGGACAGTGCATAGAGCCTCTGTAAACCTGCCACAATTATTGTGCTCCTGGCTATTCCCATTTTTCTGGCATCCCGCGAGGAGGACATAGGAGTCACCAGGATTTTGGCCGTCAAGTCCCGCATTAAATTCATGGGACCGAGAAGACGAGTGGTTACAATCCAGAGTGACTGTCTAAATGATGTCATTGCTTGTAAATCAGTGGATACAATATGCGGGAAAGAGAAATGCACAATGTTGTTTCCCTTGGCTGCTCTAAGTTTCATGAGGTAGGCAGATAATAACGAGAATGGGATCCCTGAACTTTCTGACTTATCGGGATCGAAGTCGTATGGAGCCAGCATACTGTGGTGCGATGTTTTTACTAGACCCGGTGCAGACTCGTACTTGCCACTATGACCAGAGTAATGAATGAAAAATGCGGCGCCTGGTTTTGCAGCGTGGTTCTCAGATGCAAGCGATATGAGTTGGCTAATGATATTTTCGCGTGTCGCCTCTTTACCAGTTAAAGTACTTACATTTTCGGATGGTACGCCCAACTTGTTGACCAGCAGAGTCACGATTGCTTGAACATCTTCCTCACACCCCGCTAATTCCGGAAAAGAACTTGAAGCATACTTGTTAATACCAATGACCAGCGCAAACAGGTTTGGGTAAGAGTATCCTGCAATGACCATATCCAAGATCATATGACACAATAAATGGGAAGAGTTTCCTCACCAAAGAGAGATACAAGCTTGAAGATATGAGGCCGAATTTTGGGTGATGATCCCTTCAAAAGCAGTTCATTAAGCTGGTATCGAAGGGACCCTATTGTCGGGAATCTATCCTCGAGAGTCAGCTTGTATGCGGCGAGTGCATCGACTAAGGCAAAGAAGAGATTAGAAGGTTCCTGCTGCGAAGTTTCATTTGCTTTCAGGCATTCGACTTTAAGTATTTCAAAGAGGATATGAGCTGGGGGAACATCTAGCCCTGTAACAGAAAAGATACTTCGAGCACCGGCATCTGTGACAGAATTGCTTTTGCATAAGAATATCTTGGGAAGGATGTATGATAGATAAGCTCACCAGACGAAGTTAATGTGCGAAGGACGTTGATGTCTGACCGTGGGATATCCTTCTTGTTTTTGACATGTGCCTGAAGAGAAAGCAACATCTTGCCGGCTGCAGTGTACTATGGTTGCTAGGGAAAATGAAGGGTTAGGGATAATGAAATCTTCGAAAATTTGCCAAAATGAAGGCCTTCCGGTCGTTAGATGGCCACGATAATTTTTTTTTAGTGTATTTAGGTCCTAATCCATACTTCTATCTACTTACATTGAGCATCTTGCGAGAGAAAACAGAATTATCGAGGAAATAATGGTCGTCCTCAACCGAATACTTCGATCAAACTGCCAGGAACATTACAACAGTGAATGGGATATGTACGCAAAAGTAGCTGAGGCTCAAGAGCACATTTAGCATAGTATAAATCCAAAATTTCAAAAGAGTATGTGCAATATTAAAAAAATGAGGAGTAAAATGAAGCGAAAGGGAAGTCGAGCGTGACAGCGACCTGCGGGACGGGAGTGCCGTAGCCTCGGCATGCAAGGCAAGTGCGCCCGCCACCAAAGTTTATACTGCAGTAAACATCGACGCGACCTATCACCATGACCTTGCCTAAATCACTCCAAATGAGCCTTACACACCACTTCGCCCTTGTCCTGTTCCTATTCCCCTTCTTCGACGTGCTCGTAGTGATACTCCCAGTGACACACGATAATGAACGAAAGTTTTAATATACCATAGTTGTTTCTGTACATTTGTTCAATGGATTGAATGCTCTCCCAAATTCTCTGTTTCTAAACTCATTGAACGAGCTCGCAGCTGCGGAATGCGCTTGGACCTGAATCTGCTATTTTGCCGCAGTGCCGACTTGCGCTGTTTCCATGACAACACTGTGACAAATGAGTGCATTATCCTTAATCCCCCTTGGTCTCTGCCCGACGAAGTCAGTAAAATCAAGAAAAATCTCAGAAATTCAAACCAACAGTGTTGAAGTACTAGTAATTGAACCATCTACTCAGAATTATAATATTCAAACATCTTGAAAAGTTATTAGCATTTTCGTCAAAATTTCATTTTCCCTAACAACCATAGTATGGGTCTTCCTCGATCATCCCATTCGACTCCAGGCTGTCCACCTCCCAGGCAATGTCAGTTTTGTAAAAGCAAGCTCTGGGCAGGTTACTGGTGCTACCGTTCTTTAACATCTCGAGCACAGATTGATGGATTAGCTGGTGCTGCTGCACTTTACGTGGCTGCCAACAGTGCGGCCTAGAGGTACCAAATAATGAGAATCACGTGATAACATTGCTGTAAGCTTACCGCCACACCACGCTGTTCTGGTCTTCATACGACAGCCGAGAGATAAATGCCAATTCGAAGCAGTGCCAGATACCCTTCATAGAGTTGTGCGGTTGGACAGGTGACCACTCTCCTTGATGATGTCGCATCTTGAGCCCCCAGCTAACGGCTTCATACTCCATCCAGTGTAGAGCAGGCCCGAAATGATTACGCTCTAGATTGGGAATATTTCCGCCACCGCTACAAATTGTATAAGAATTTAAGAGCTTGTATGAGATCGGGACTGGAATCAGGCTTACATATCAGAATGAGATCCAGAAAACCACACCTCCTTAACCTTTCTGTTACGCTTTCCAGGACCAGCCCCACCGTTAGCGTATTCAGGTAAGAACTTGACCCGTAATTCATCAAGCGCGAGTGCATGACGGAAAGCACAGACATGCTCCATGCCTGTTGTTGTCTCAGGAAAGCTCCTTTTCCTGAAAGCTCCAATCGATGAAACGGTATCCCTGCATATATATTTTGAGGTGCAGCCAGTCCTGAGTGAGATTTTGACTCACCAAGCACCGACGAAATGAACCTTGATCTCCCGCGACAAAGTTTTCTTGAAGTGCTCGGAAAGATCGGATTCACCACGCGTCTCATCTCGCCTTTCGTTCGAGGTGCTCTTTGTATAGAGCTCATAGGCGCTTGAACAATCTCAGTTGCTGCACGATAAACAAGATAGGCACTTACAATGGAATTTGTTCATTATTGCTCTTGTAGAGGAGGCTGATCTATACGTTACTTAGTCCTTGTACGCGACCCCAATGCAACATAAGCATACTCGGTCTATCATTCCCGCGATGACCCGAACTTGGTATGCACCACGTGAAAAACCTGTACTAGTCATTAGAACAACCGAGAATGCGTGTGCAGGCCACTGACCGAACAAAAAAATCTTGTCACCGTTTTCATAGTTTTCAGAAAGCCACTGGTAAGCGCTAAGGACTTTGTCCTTAAAGCTCCTATAGTGGAATGTCAATGTGTATGTACGATTCTCAAAGGTTGTTGGAAGGTAGACCTACCATGCAATGGCCAGATCTGAGGTGTGAAGGAACGATTGTTTCCAGGCTTCATACGAGATCCATGATCTCCAACCGTCCAAGTCCTTCACGTATGTCCCAATCCCACTGTTGTAGTAGGTGAGTTGCTTTTCGTCCTTCACTAAACGACTATAGAGCTCGATGACATTGGTGTTCTACATTCAAGGTAGGGGTACCTAAGCAGAACGCTGTTTTATGACAGGAGCTTGCTGACCTTCACACTAAATTGATTGGAAGTGCCATCGATACAGACAACGAGATTTCTACTGGAGAGCTGGGTCGAACAAGAACACACATTCTCCTCACCGCCGCGAGGTTTGTACTTCCTTGCATCCCACGGGACAGACTTCACGGCGGGCTGGCTAAAGGGGTACTTTGTGGGTCCCATTGTTTTGACAGAAATAGGTTCTAATGGTAAAAGACACGGTTGGGCAAGGATGCAGACGGCGTGTGGCATGAGGATCTTAAAAATGCTATACAAGGTCACATGCAGGAACTAAAAATTAGGCAGGCAATAGTGAAATTGTCGTAATTCTATAGGCTCGTGACCAGCCTGTCTATGAGGTTGCCGTGAAAATTTAGGAGGGTGAGCGCGGCAGCGATGCCGGCCGCACAGCGCCAGGCACTGAATAGATGTAAATACTGCACCTTGTACTTCTTCCTCTTTGTTCACCATGACCACCGCGTACGGTCGCGTTTTTTGACCACGAATACAATCCTACACTTGTATAGATCAATTTTGGCTCGATTAAACGCATGAAATGGCTTGTATTTTCCCGGAACTTTGAGGCCCTTACCCACTATCTGTACCAGCAACAAAGCAACTACTGGAGCTGCTCAACGACTCGGACTTCATTTCCACACTCACCGACGACAAAACCTCGGCTATCTGGCGCAGTTTTATTGCACTCGATAGAGCCAGTCGCGGCACAAAAGGTCCCAGGAAGCATCAGCTGGAGGTTCTTTTTGCTATTGAGTCCGGGAGGCATGTTACACTCCGGGCGGCTTGTGGGAGCGGAAACACTATTGCTATGGCCCTACCAGCCCTCTTAAATCCTTCCAAAGTTGTCATATCCGTTGCGCCATTGAAATTGATTCAAGAAAATCATGTAGGGAAATACTACTGTTCCTGTTTACTGCAAATTCAATGTATTTGTAGGATCGCGAGTTTAACGAGTTGGGAATACGGTCAATTCTGATTAACGGCGACACGATTGGAAAGATGACTAGCTCGGACTGGAAGGTGTGTACTGGGCTTGTTGATATATGTGCATTGTACTCATGTTTTGCAATCAGGCAATCGAGAACCATTCCACCTATCGACATTATGCCCTTTCACCCGAACAGGTTCGCCCTGGTAGCAGCCACACCTCTAAATTCTTTTGCCTTCTCCACAACCAGAAATGGGCAAAGAAAATCTTTCTTCTTAATTATGATGAATGTCACTTTATTGAGACCGCTGGTACTGCTCACGATGATAAAACTCCTGCCTTTTGTCCAGTTCTAGCACAGCTAGGTGACTTAATCCGTCTCCAGCTAGCTCCCCATGCCCTCTGTGCTGTGTTTTCTGCTTCGCTTACTCCGCATATACGCGCTGTAACAATGTCCAGTCTTCATATGACTGAGGCGAATACTGTTCATATTGAATGCTCAATGAATCGCACCAATCTGATTCATGCCGTTAGACCAATGATTGGATCGTCCCACAGCCCAGATCCAGCCAACCTCAATTTCCTGATACCACCTTGTGGCCAACCTGGTCCGGTTCCATTGCTTGGGAAAGGGATTATATATGTGAGAAATAAGAGGTTGGCTTCCCATTTACGCGAGCATCTGATATCGAAGCTCCCACCTGAATTCCGAAACACCAAACCCATATCAGATACAATTTCTGTCACACTCCAACCTTTCGAAGTCTTGCACGCTTCTGCATCCAATTTACACAAATTTCATGTCTTCGAGTCATTCCGGCAAGACAATGGGGTTGTTCGAATACTAATTGCAACCTAACTTTTGCATTTTCTCAGCGCCTGGCAGATGCATGGCAGGAACTCTCTGACCACCAGTGAGAATCATATGGGGACTGTGGGTGGGGTGCAGGAGAAGGCAACCTGGATATGCCAAAGTGATTTTGCTAGGATCTTACTTCCACCATCTATTTCTATTCTATCCCAGTTCTACCTACTGAAAGGCAAAAAAAAATGCATGTGAGAAATGTGAGCTACAGGAAAGAGAAACCTGGCATTGCCTAGGTAGTAAGACTGCTAAAATATCACCAAAAACCCCAGCCATTACTTTGAAATTTTTGCTGCATGTACAGGCATCAAAGAATAGAGAAAAAAAATTAAATTGAAGGCCAAAAATGCATAAAGGCTAGCAAGAAAGCACAGGACTTACATAGGGCACTGTTATGAGGTGAGTTTTATCAGAGTTACATATTTGCCATTACCAAGATTCGAACCCTCAGCTACTCCGGGGAGTCCTGGGCCAACGTTTAGTCACAGAAGGGGAGGATATCCGCAGAATTAACCACTGGTCTATAGTGTCATCCCTGGCCAATGTTTTGATTACAATATATAGGTCTCAAACTGGGGCCTGGGAATACTACTGCCTAGCTTGTATCGGTGACAGGTCCATAAATTATTAGAAACTATATAACCAGTCCTTCATTGTCATCTAGATCCAGATACGAGTACCTAGCCCTGATACATTCCTTCATTCGCCTGCTACTTTCATCTGCAATGAACTTTGATATCCTAGATACTACTTTGGTAACCCTATCACATACCACCCTGCGGCAGGCCAAATTCATACCCTCAAAAATGTGAGCAGGGGAAATATGGAGCTCACTATCACCCTGCACCTGATGGATAATGTGAAATCTAACCCGACTAATGCATCCTTCAGGTTGCAGGCCAGAAAGATCAGGCATAATAACCTGGTGCCATCCCTTCTGTAAAATCTTCTCGCATCGGTCCCTCTGATGACAGTTAGCCCAGGTGTCACTGTCATTGAGGTTGGGAATATCTCTGCTGAGTAGAGTCAGGTAGAACTGAACATTGCTCTGCCCATTATATAGAACATTCATAACTTCAGGCTCTAGAGAATATCCTGACTGCCCTGTAAGCAGATATAGTAAGAGCCAGTATCGTAAATAACAGGATACCACATACCAATTACTGCATCAACACCCCTGTGATCACCTAGAATATCCATCATACCTCTAGCACCCCAGCTCGGCACCCCAAATTGACACCCATAATACAGTTTTGATACTGACTTGAACTCATGACAATAGTTCAGGCGACTGATTGCAAACTTCAGGCCATCAACGATATCATACATCTTGCAGATACTTCCAAGATCAGTGAGCTCCCTGACAGTATAACTGAAGGTCTCCTTCCATCCACTGTTTTGATATTCAATCAGCAAGCTGGAAGTATTAGATGAAGATTTGATCTTACAAATGGTACAGGAACTGAAGAAGAACTTCAAGCCATGCTTCCTTTACAGGAATTATAATCAGATTAAAGATCACAGTGCCTTCAATAGCTTTGTGGCCAAGTTGATCGCAGTTGACTGCTAGATAGATTCCATAGAATGAGTAGGGCTTATCTGTGAAATTAATAAAGCTTACACAATTCTTCAGAAGCTTTTTTGGGATGAGCGGGTGCTATGTCATTGGATTGCTTTCCCATGAGAGCCTCATTGAGTGATATTCCAGGGGTGGGTGGAAGCATGAACATCCCATCAAAAGTAGAGGAGACCTTTCTCAAGTAATCGCGATGAATACCAAAGACTGTTGCAGTGTCATTAGGCTGGAAAATTTTTAATAAGTTGACAGTAGAACTTTGCACAGAATAGATTTTACCTTCACAAAAAGACTAGCATCTTTGAAGCTAAAATCAGGATGAGCTTTAAAGGAGCCAACCCAGGTATGGGGATCAGCTGCATTCTGGCCAGGGAATTGATCGTTGGGACCAGCTTGATAGTTATCCATGACAGCTTTTTCAGGCACTGCCACACTGTCTTGCCGCATTGTCTTGCACCACAGCACTCGTGACTGTCTACAACCATGTCCTGCCTTCCTCTACTTCCAGTTAATCCACACAATGGCAGTAGAAGGTGGTCTGTCAATGTTCATGAAGCCTACAGCCGAATGAATTCAGTCTGCTCTTATGCTACTGATCTCTTAACACAGGAGGCTGAGCCAAACCGACTTCAGATTCATCTTGAGCGGATTGCTGGTGAAGCAATGCCTCTTCTTGTCACTCTTGAGGCCTCAGATGAAGCTCTCCCAAAAGACTGGCTGCAGAAATGCAGTGATGCCATTGCCCAGCTGTCAATCAAGCTAGCGAGTGCACAAGAAAGTGCCCATAACATGTAAGTAGTGTCAATTGCCAGAGAATGCTGGACTGATGAATCTACTTCAGAGAGGATACTCACATTTCTTTTACTGAACCTGTTATCCATGTCAAATCTGGTACTTGTGGCTGTCCCTGAAAATACATCAGCACAGACTTTTTGCAGGAGGCAATGGATACTAGACAGTGATTTTCCTTAGCTGGACTTGCTTCACAAATACAAGTCAGCCCAAGAACCCTTGTACGTCGAATGAAGGAGGCTGGTGTATTCTATAAGTTTTCCAGTATCTTGAATAAAGATCTTGATTCTCTTATTCAGTCCTATTGTCGTGTCAAGCCTAATGCTGGCCTGCGATATGTTGTGGGTTTTCTTCGAGGACAAAGTCTGCGAGTTCAAGGAATGTGGGTCAGGAAATCAGTTCGGAGAGTTGATTGTCTAGGCAATGTGCTTCATCAGAGATCCAAAATTAAACGATGGGCATACCAAGTCAAATGACCTAATGCACTGTGGCATATTGATGGGCACCATAAGCTAATCCTATGGGGGATTGTAATTCATGGAATCGTCGATGGGTACTGCCGCACAGTAAGTCTAGCTTTAGCCCCCCAATAATTGACTGTTCTAAATTGGTTTTTGGTTTTCCTGTGTTCAGATCACTGGACTTCGGGCAAGCACTAACAACTGAGCTGCTACAGTACTTGATGTTTTTTGGCATGCTATTGAGAATTTTGGCCAGCCCTCTTGAGTACAAGGTGACCGGGGTCGGGAGAACAAAGCTGTAGCGATTTATATGATTTTAGAGAAAGGGCTAAATCAGGGATCATTTATCTGGGGCTCGTGAGTAATTGTCTACTTTTACTGGAGCATTGAGCTCATGATATTTCTCCAGATCCACCCATAATACCTGTATTGAGCGACTGTGGGTAGAGGTTGGCTCACAGTTTGCTCGGCGATGGAAGGCTTTTTTATATTGCCTGGAGCATATCCATTACCTCAACTGAAAAAATCCCCACCACCAATGGCTCCTTCACTATCTCTTTCTTGACATTATCAATGATGACTGCCAGGCATTTCAGAATGAATGGAATGTTCACCCAATATCAGGCGAAGAGGGAAAAGAAGAAAGTCCTTATGTATGTTGCCTTCCAATGTTTTTCATTTTCCATATTCATTCAATAATGTACAGGATAAATGACTGCTGGGCATGCTGAAGCATGGAATATACAATGAGGATGACTGCCAGGGTATTGACCTAGAGCTCATCAAAGATTTCTATGGAACAACTGATTGCTTGCCACCCCGTCCACCTGGCCATACAGGGGCAGGCTATCTTGGTGATGACGAGCCTGACTCTGATAGAAATAGCAGCGATGAAGGTGATGAATCAGACCTAGATGATCTCAGTCAACAAATTGAGTACATTGCCAGTGTCGGGCATAGCGAGTTTCTTCCCAAACCAGTGAAGGCTCCCCGGGCTTCGTGCCCTTTCACAGGTGATGAACTTCATCTCTATGAAGCAGGTCTGAGCTCTGCTGCCAGACAGAAGATTTTGCCCCCTGGCTATGGTATTTGTGCAGATGAGTGGGAAGACGATCATTATCCTGCAGTAGAAATCATTCGTTCAGGTCGTAAAGGGGGGAAGGAGATATCAGTTCAGCTTCCGACATTCATATGGTATCCCCGAGGCCATCTGTGGGTACTCGCACTGAGTATTATGGAGCGAATATTGGAAGATAGAATTGCTGACTAGTTATCGAGCATTACTTCATATATATATCAGGTACGAAGACAGCAGCTTAAATTTACAGTTGAATGTAAGAAAAAGATAAGAAAGAAAATGATTTGAATATACTCTACTAGATGATCCAGTTGAATGTATACAAAAGCAGAAAGTATCGGCTGAAATGAGATGTGTGGATTAAATATATTGAAGGGTGTAGCCTAGATCCCAGACATTCATTGGGGAATGCTCAGGAATGGGAGAGCTCGGTCTTGGGGGCTGATAGTCTCCATCAGCATTGGAGTCAGGTGTTGGACTCTCACCTGCCTCGTCTGCACTGACAGAGACAATGCCACCATTGTGCCATGGAATCTGGAAGCTAGGGGATGACTGGCGAGTTTTCTTTGTAGCAAGTTGCTTTGAGGTCCTCTGCGGAGGGTCATCATTTGAAGCGACATTTATGGTGTCTTCATTGTCTGACTCAACGGTAATTGGTGATGGGCTTCGAGCTTGTTTCTTGCCCTTGGCTTTGGGAAACACCCTGTCGAACTCTGGAAATAAAGTCAGTTCTGGACTTTGACAGAGAAAACACGAACCATCTCCCCAACCAATGGCATTGTAAAGGCAACGAGCATGTCGCTCCCAGTCATCTCCAGAAATGGTTTTCATAGAGTTGATTGAAAAGGCCAGGATAGGAACTAAGGGTAACGATGAGTGAATCAATGAAAAAAATGGGGTCTTCGATACACACTGATAGCAATAACATAGCTTGACCAGGCCTTACCAGCTGGGCCTCGAGCAGTATAGAGTGTTTGACCAGTAGGGGAGTCTTCTGCTACAAGCTTCATTGCAGATCCTGCAGCCCTCAGCACTCACCATTGAACTAGACCATCGTCTCCAACAATGTGCTCGCTCACAGGACTGCCAAGAACCCGCTGTAATTTCTTTTCAACCTGTTCAGTCATCCATTTCTGATCAAAAACCAGATCATCCCTTGACTTTGCGATGACTCCCATGTTGAGATTCCGAAGATAGATCAGGATGTTTTCATTGTATTTGACCTTCATCTCCAATGACAAGAAATCATCCTCCTAAAAGGATGTATGGGATTCAATTAAAAAGAAGCAATATTAGAATCTGGTACTCACATCGAACTGTAATTGAAGAGGGAACACGAGGACCTTGCCAACACTAAATTTACTACTAGAGCCACCATCAAGATCCTTTTGGCTGCCCCCAGTAGACTTTCAACTTCTAGAGGGGCCAGCGCTTGAGGTCTAGGTTTCAGTTCTAACTCAGCGACAGGGCTTGATCAAATAATGATCAGGGAGTGCTTACTTTCTGGCTGGATGTAAGATTTTTATTGGCCTCCTGATTGGCCTCTGTGAATTGACGAGTCTTGGCTAGGGACTTGAGCAATTCATGGGTTTTGAGCAGCTTTTTTGAGCTCAATGTGGATGAAGATTCAGTGGATCCATAGTGGACTTTTTCTGAGTGATCACACAGAATACATTTTGAATCCTCCGAGTTGTCTTCAAAGCCAGTGCAATTGCATTGCAGACCAGTGTCCTCGGAATGGAACCTGCAGCCCCCCATGAGTGAAGAAGAAGGAACAAGAGATGGGTTGAGCCACAGGAATTTCCAAGCCAACACTGCCTGAAATATTTTCCGGCTATTTGAATTTTGCTTTGACTCAACAGAGAAAATAAACTATACCATGTAAATTCATGTAGAAAAATCAGCAATACATAGATTACATTTGATTGTTAGATACATGAACCTTCAGGGTTATTCTTTTTAGATGGGCTGGTTGCATAGCTGGGTAGGGTCACTTGTAGGTGTTTGTTGCTCTGATCGCATGACTGAGCTCAGTCGCGCATGCGCGCAATCTGTCTGCGCACGCACATGCTTAATCACAAGGAACAAAAATCGCAGTGTGATTTTTGTCCACTTTTCCACAGCATAACTCTCCTTGGTGATGTCGTGTCCTGAGCCCCCAGCTAATGGCTTCATACTCCATCCAGTGTAGAGCAGGCCCGAAATGATTACGCTCCAAATTGGGAATATTTCTGCCACTGCTACAAATTGTATAAGAATTTAAGAGCTTGTAAGAGATCGGGGCTGGGATCGGGCTTACATATCAGAATGAGATCCAGAAAACCACACCTCCTTAACCTTTCTGTTATGCTTTCCAGGACCAGCCCCACCGTTAGCATATTCGGGTAAAAATTTGACCTGTAATTCATCAAGCGCAAGCGCATAACGGAAAGCACAGACATGCTCCATGCCTATTGTTGTCTCCAGAAAGCTTCTTTTCCTGAAGGCTCCAATTGATGATACGGTATCCCTGCATATATATGTTGAGGTGCAGCCAGTCCTGAGTGAGATTTTGACTTACCAAGCTCTGATGAAATGAACCTTGATCTCCCGCGACAAAGTTTTCTTGAAGTGCTCAGAAAGATTGGATTCACCACGCATCTCATCTTGCCTTTCATTTGAGGTGCTCTTTGTATAGAGCTCATAGGCGCTTGAACAATCTCAGTTGCTGCACGATAAACAAGATAGGCACTTACAATGGAATTTGTTCATTATTGCCCTTGTACAGGAGGCCGATCTATACACTACTTAGTCCTTGTATGCGACCCCAACGCAACATAAGCATACTTGGTCTATCATTCCCGCAATGACCCGAACTTGGTATGCCCCATGTGAAAAACCTGTACTAGTCATTAGAACAACCGAGAATGCATGTGCAGGCCACTGACTGAACAAAAAAATCTTGTCACCGTTTTCATAGTTTTCAGAAAGCCACTGATAAGCGCTAAGGACTTTGTCCTTAAAGCTCCTATAGTAGAATGTCAATGTGTATCTACAATTCTCAAAGATTTTTAGAAGGTAGACCTACCATGCAATAGCTAGATCTGAGGTGTGAAGGAACCATTGTTTCCAGGCTTCATATGAGATCCATGATCTCCAACTGTCCAAATCCTTCACATATGTCCCAATCCCACTGTTGTAGTAGGTGAGTTGCATTTTGTCCTTCTCTAAATGACTATAGAGCTCAATGGCATTGGTGTTCTACATTCAAGACAGGAGTGCCTAAGCAGAATGCTGTTTTATGACAGGAACTTGCTGACCTTCACACTAAATTGATTGGAAGTGCCATTGATACAGACAACAAGATTTCTACTGGAGAGCTGGCTTGAACAAGAACACACATTCTCCTCACCGCCGCGAGGTTTGTACTTCCTTGCATCCCATGGGACAGACTCCACGGTGGGGTGGCAAACAGGTATCCTCATGACCATTGTTTTGACAGAAATAGGTTCTAATGGTAAAAGACATGGGCAAGGATGCAGACAGCATGTGGCACAAGGATCTTAAAAATGCTATACAAGGTCACATGCAGGAACTAAAAATTACGCAGGCAATAGTGAAATTGTTGTAATTCTATTCCCATTCAGAAATTCGCACCACTGTTAATTTGTATTTGGTGATGGTAGGCCCCAGTTACAGCATGCTGAGGCTTCATGTCACCTTTGCTTGATACCTCCCTTGATGTCCACAGTGTTCCTTTGGAGGCAATCTTCTTTTGCTTACAGCAGGCTCTTCAATGACATTAATGTCTGTTATACTCTCACTTGTTACCCATATTGGTTGTACACACACAAACACCCTATAGGTGCGCAGTTCACCCAAATACAAATAACCAGTGGTGCCAATTGGGTGCGAATTTCTGAGCAGGACTCATGAAGTTCAGACACATGGTATCTTGCATCAGTACATCCTTATGTCCTTTTCCGAGATGCTTATCCTATTTACTGTAGCGACAATCACATAGAAAACATCCATGTCATAATGTCCAACAGCAAAGTCTTCGGAGTGGAACTCACCAACTACGGCACTTTTAAGCTGTTTGCTGATTGCCGACTAGTCAACTCCAATGTGATCGTGAGTCCTTTTTTTTTTTTTTTTCAAGTTTCCCAGCATCATCTAAGGGCCCATGTCCTGGAGACAGCAAAAAAAAATCAAGTTTTTCAAGTTGTAAAAGGAGAGAAAAAAAAAGAGAAAAGAGAGAGATTATTAGACACTACTAGACCCTAAAACACTGTTTTTATGTCTCAATAAACCCTCTGTTGGCATTATCTCACTGTGTCCCAAGTAAAATCAAGTTGATTTTGCATTTTTGATCACTTCTGGACTGAATGCCCATGGCCCAAGTTCAAATGTGGAATTATCTCTGAAAGGACTTGGGACCTGGCCAATCATTTTCAAGATACAGTCCTTTGCATAATTCTGCGGCCCTCCGGAGTCTATACTGTCATTTATTTGTATTTATGTGATCTGCGCACCTACAGAGTGCTAGTGTGCTGAGCATATCTGTGTGTCATATTTGCAGCTTTATGGACACCAGCTAATCAGGATATTGATTTAAAATATTGGCGCAGTGTATGGGAGGCTGGAGGGACAAGTAAATATGGTAAGAGTTGAGGAACTATTGCACAGTGCGGCACCTTGATGCAGTGATCGGGGTACTCAGTCATCTGTCAAATCTTGAGCATCTCACCAGTATGGGTGCAAACCAGGAAAAATATAGCAATTATGGGTCTTTACTGCCAGGTTTGCAAGAATATAAAGGCTGGTTCCCAGAAATTATGGAAGTTACAGAGGGAAATGTTGAGAATGTGCGAGAAGGTACTTACACATTCTAGGAGCAACTCAAGCAGTGCTCCATTGTTTTCTTAGTAATCTCTTTAAGTATTATCGAAATTAGTAGAATATTCTAGAAGTAGTTACTCTAGGTATAAAAGATGTACGTAGAGTAGCTAAACAACAAAGAAGTTTCACTATTCCTGAAGTACTTGCCATAACCTTTTCTCAACAGGAAATGTTGAGGAAGAGGTGCTGCGGCTTTTGCCGGGGTATCATTACACAAATATAAACCAACAATGGTGCAGATTCTGAAGGGCCGCAGAATTACGCAAAGCACTATTATAAATCGGCACCGGCAATGTTCAAAGCGCTGTAGGTGCTACTGTCATTCCCATGGCTGTCAGTACAACAATAAGACCCAGACTGGAATGGTACAAATCCCATTGCAACATCTTTGCCGCTTTGCCTCAATTACAAGTAAACTCAGTATTACACCCAGCAACAGCTTTTTGACTCCAAAAACTTTGCAATGTAAATAGATTCATTCAATAATACATTTTTCATATATTGGAATTATATCAATACTTCCGGTTATCTATACAGCGCACTGCTTTCCAAACTGTTTCTCAGACATATGCACTTTTGCCCCACTTGCCAATGGAGGATGATTACACATACAATAGCATCGGCCACCAAATCCCATACAATCTGATCTTTGCTTGCACTTAGCACTCACACAAATGCTCAATGCCTGCCTGAAACTGGGATTTATTATTCAATGTTGCCCCTGGTGCAGAGGCAGCACCAATAATGAAAATTAGTGTGGATGAACTGGGATAATTGATGCTCAATGCAGTTTGATGCAATTGTGAGGGAGGAGAGGGCCCTATTTGTGACTCAGCAATAGGAGCCAATTGATCTGTTTCAACTTCCATAATGCTATTATCCTGAGCTGGGCCAATGGTATTGAGATTATGAACATAATCAAATTGAGACTGATCATTACTTGTTCCAACTATGGATGTGCTGGAAGTAAGATCCCAGTTTTGAAGCTCTGCAGATTCATGTAAGAGAGAATATTCTTATTAAAAAAAAAAAACTAGAATTTTTATTTACCTTCAAGTTGTCAGTAACAATGATCCTCTCCTCCAGCTAGAATTTGTTCAGGCAGAAGCAATACATCCAGTGAAACAAGAGTATCATTGCTGGCAGCTAAAATACCATAGAATGGCTTAAGAGCTTCAGCATTTGATTCCATAAGTATTGTTGAATGCTCTAATCTGTATGCAACAATTTGTTTTGCATGGTGTTCAAGATGAGATGGTAATTTTCCATAGAGCCATTTATTGGAATTTGTCTTACTACTGCTTTGCTGATGTACTAATATATTCCAGTGAGTGGTAACCTTCACCCAATCAATGCTTTTATAAAATTCCTCGAGTGGATATGTTTTTGAGCCCCATTGAAATTGTGGGTCATGAATAAACTTTTGAAATTGTATGAATTCAGCATAAGTGTGAACTGGGGTAATAGGATAAAGTGTGCACTGACAGAGTTGTAAATACTGGTACTGGTTTATTGGTTTAGTTGATAGTCTAGTAGACATGTGAACTGGCATGTCTCAATGGTATGGTACACCTGTCACCTGCTGAGGTGGAAATGATACTTCTCTGCTAGTTTAATGGCCAGGGGTTGAATGCCAAAAGTCTCTGATGTTGCAATGCAAGTAACTAGCACATGAGGAGGCTGCAAGGAAAGCTTAACTCCAAGCTCAACAGTAAGCTCTGTGATTTCATCCAACATCCACAGTGCAAAATGACCACAGTATTTTTCTCCAGTCCGATTTCTGTATGCAACAGAATTTAGCAACAGGCACTCTGCCAATTCAGGTGAAGCTTGTAGGGATCCAGACACTCTGTGCACTGCCATATAAACACCATCTTCAACTGAGTTGGTCCCTCATATTGTCCAGTAAATAGTAAGGCCATCCTGATCTGTAGCCATAATATAGTACAAAGATATGCCATCTGGATCAGATAAAAATCCCCTTCTTGCAGTCTCAAGAAGATGCTCTGCCATTTCCTTTGCCTCTTTATTGAAAAAGGGCTTCTTATGTCCATGCTGTGTAGAGCATATAATATCTTTATAACCATCAAACAAAGTTTGCAGTCGAGGAAGGAGAATATCAGGGCAAGGAATATATCTCCATACTCAGTGATTGATTACATATGCCTTTGCACAGATCATGTAGTCCCAACTCAATCCTTTTGATTCTAAAACTGTTTTAACTTGAGCTTCATCATCTTTGTCTCACATAAAAATTGTTTCAGAGAAATTATGAGCAAAGGATCTGAATGCACTGTTTTTCTTAGATAGAAGGCACAAATGCCTATCCATGATATGAAATGCATCATCTAGGACCTGGGATGGCATAGTTTTCTCTGGAGTAGTATCAGTTCTTTCCCCAGATGTATTGCTTTGCTGGTGGTGGCATGCTATAAGTAACATCCAATATAATCAATCATAATTAGTCTTACCTCTTCACCAAGAAGCTCAAGTATGTTGTTAAACTCATCATCAAAAATTCCATCATTTTCTAAGTCTTCCTGTATTCCACCTACTGTTGTGGAGACAAGAGACGAGGCAGTGGCACAGATATGAAGCACAGACACTAGCACAGAGTGAGCATCAAGCACAGGCAGTGATGCGAGCTCAAGCACAATATAAAAGAATAAGGGATCTCAACAACAGTGATAGCTCAGAGGGCCAATCACAATGATCAAAAGATATCAAGCTAGTCCCTAGTCCCCAAAGACCAAGTCAATATTGAGTGTGAGCAAAGATACAAGCACATACCTAGTCCCCAAAGACCAAGAGGTCAAGATGGGGGACTAGGGGCTATCTACAGTCCTATTTATACAAGTTGGAGAATAGAAAGGAAAGAACAATAAAAGTGACAGTGTGAGAAGAAGAAAGTGAAGATACATGTGGTTGTACATGAAAGAACAATGAAAGAGGTGACAGTGCAAGAAAGGGATTAGGAATTGTCTCAGTGAGAAGCAAGAAGATGATAAAGCAAACAGAAAGAGGGGCAGTGGAATCATGTGGAAGAAAGATAGAAGTGTCAAGTATCAAAGAAGTATTGGAATATCAGAATGGAGTGATGGTGTGTCATAAACGTGATCATGTGAACAAGAATGTGAAGAAAGTGAAAAATAGGGGTGAGAAAATGATATAAGTACCAGTGTCATGACACCTACAATGCTATTGGTGGCTGGAGTAATTGACTGGGTGTCTCCAGAAATAGATAATGTAAGTGAAGGAATATTGTTTCCTTCAAGTAGATAAGAGCATAATGCAGGAAGGGCAAAAACATGCTCAAAAGCAGCTGTTGATAATGTAGCACTGTAATCATTTCCACATGAGCGAAGAGTTGAAGTAGTAACTACAGTCTGTCTTCCATGATCAGAAATCCATTGAATGGACTGTGAGTGAAGAGCATGAATGCTTCCAGGAACAAGGACCTGTGTGAGTGAAATGAGTGACCGGGTGGGTGTGATCTGAATTTGTCTTGTATTGCCCTCATTATCATTTACTGCTTTTACAGATCCTGAATGTGGCCAAATAATGTTTCTTTCAGCAACTGGCTTATCACCATGAAAAAGGGTCACAGAATGCCCATTATATTGGGTCTGCTCCAAAGTAAGTGGCAGCCCTACTGAATCACAAGTATAAAGACTTCTATATATCTGCCATATGCAATCAACTTGATCATGCAGCTTCTGAATATAAAGTTCATTTGAGCTCCAATTTTCTACGGAGGGAGCAGGTGGAAGTGAGAATGATTTGTTCAGGATGCTGGCAGCCAGAATATCAAGAGGTGCTGCAGCATTTGTAACAGCACCTTTGAGTCTTGCATGCTGGCCAATCTCAAGGATGGCAGGATTTGCTTTAAAGGAAGTATAGATTTCAGTGTCATTATAGCACTTTGCAATCTCAAGCAGACTCTGCTTGATCCAGTAGCCAAGCTTAATAATAAACTGACTTGTGAGTATAGCTTGCAATGCTGGTGGAAATAGAGCTTGTAAATGGATCTGGCTAGTCTATGATATCCATTAAAATAAATACACTTTCCCAACACTGCATTTTTTATTGAGGTTTCTTACCTTAAGTGAAGAAGATGATATAATAAACTGAGTTGAAAGTGCCACCAAGAGATGTGGTGATTGGGATGAAGGTGAAGGATCCACTTGGTTCAAATATCTCCACAGAGTTGATCCATAAAGGCCACATCTTCTACAAATATGACTTCCATATTTTTTGATCTTTCAAAAGGGGTTTGGCCTCTGGAAGAGGTGACAGGTTCTACATTCTTTTGTAGAGATGGAGTGATTTTGTCATGGAACTGCTGTTCACCTGGATGGTATAACAAACTAATTAAAGCTACTACTGCAATGAACAAAATACAAACTTTGAGGGCTGCCAGTATATATTATACTGCAAGGAGGATGACCATGTTCTTGAAGTCCCTTGGCCACCCCTTGCAGTGTTTCCGCTACATACAGAAGAGACTTAGAGGGAACTAATGCAAGAGAGCATATCTCTTCAAATTGATTGACATTTGTATATGATGCTTCATGGATTTGTTGGCCATTAAGACCACCCATGTACTTGAGATACTATAGACAGTATAATCCAATTTTAAATCCAGTCATTCAATAGCAGATTAACAAACTTACATCAAATGTGTGATCTACCTTCAGATGGGCCAAATTGAGTTGCAAAAGTATTGTCCATCTGAGACATGATCCCTTTGTCAATAGCACCTGAAGCACTGAGATATGCTTCTCAAATCTGTTTCAGAAAATGAATCTATATAAATAACTAATTATACATACCAGGAAATGCCACAGAAACCCATCTTGGGAGCTGAGCAAGTATATGAGGATCAGTACCTTGCCAACTTTTGTCGCACCTTGGATCATTCTGGCAAGCAGAATCACACAAGAAGCAATGTGTAAGAAGGAAGGAATCTGATGACAAAGCTTTTACTTGGCAAGCAATTGGATTGCCACTGTAACCTATCAGAAATAAAAATTCTCATTAGCAATTTGGTTTTCAGTGACTTGACACCAACCATTTTTGCTGAGACTTTCACTACATGTACACTTAAAGGAGTCAGGTGCTCCTGGAAGATAAGCTGGAAGCCACACAAAAATATCATGATGGCAGAGATGATCAGGCTGCAAGCCATGAATAGCTGCATCATGCAGCATGAAAACAGGATGTTTAGGTCTATAAAAGAAATAGCTCTTTTTATAGCAGTCAGGCTGCTAATGTTTCTTAATTTGATTCTGAATTTTATGCAAAGCAGCTGCCAGATACTGCTGAATAGCAGAATTTACTTTAGCCTCAGACTTTTCAGTCTCCTCTAGAACAACAGAAGCAAGATCATCAGATAAGTTAAAAACCTCATCTGCAAGGCTCTCTTGAGTTTCCTGAGTGCCAGATGCAATATTGGCAAATTCTTCATGATCCTGAACAAAATCAATCTGGCTTCTAAGCCAAGTGTACTCCTCTGCAGTGAGATGAGAGGTTGATTTTGGTACTATGTAATTTGCAATGTGACAAATAAATTTTTATGGGAACAATTATTCAATAAACTAGTCAATTCTGAGTCAATTAACTAAAGTTGATGTTTTCTTCAGCTCTAGCATCTGACCTTTAATTTCTGTGGGAAGTCACCCAGTAACAATGTGTAGGTTGCCTTCTGTAAAAAGCATTGGACTGTGCTGATTTTAAATAATTTTCCTATTGTTGTTTGGAAACTTGGATCCAACATTAAGTACAGTCACCTGATAGTCCCCAAAAATCTGAATGCCGGTACCAAAGAAATGTTAGGACCTTATACTACCTTTGTTGTTAGAAGCTTGTAGCAGGTTCAAGGAATGGAAAGTAATTTGTTATACCACAGCCAAGACAGAATATGCAATGGGGAGTCGCTATGTACGACAGGTGAATGAGTCCTGTACAGTTTTGGTATTGGATGTGGAGGAATGATCCTCAAGTGTTGAATAATAAATCTAGTAGCTCAGTGCAACTAGAAATTGTATATTGAAAGAACTTGTTAAGATGGTATTAATGAGGGTTGACTTGGGAGGTTCATGACTCAGTGTCTGTTTATCCTACAAGATGGAATATTTGAAAGGCTACGGCAGTCAAATAGTCTTGTCGATTGGTTCAACAAGTGAGAGGTAGATATGCCAGTGACTCAGTGTCAATGGGGTTTGCTTGACTCAGTGTTAAGCAGAATAATATTAAAGACTAGTGAACAAGAGAACAGAAACAACACAGGTCAAGATAGTTCAGGTAATAACAGCATTATCATGAGAGGTGTAGGTATGAGGCTTTTATACTCTGCAGGAAGACATGTGGTCTTGTGAATAGGAATTTAGAATGGACAACTGGTTAGTTCGCCTCGAGAAACACATGTCAAATTTGGAGAGTTCTGGTTTGAATGGTAGAACTATTATCGAGTCATGTGGTGAGTGTACTGGTTGGAAAGAGCGGAAAAAATAGTGTAGGGCATAACAAGAAAAGAGATTCAAGTACTTTTGGATATGGCTACAAGGTTCTACTAAATTAGTGTAGTTTTCTTGAGAATGTATTATAATATTTCATACCGGCATCATGTTTTGTATAGAGAATGGTACATTTGCAACAGCATAGATATCAAAAATATGTTGGCGCTGATACAGATATTTGGCAGCCATTGAAGTCTGTATTTGAAAATATAGTTTTAATCCATCCTTTTTATACCTTCTCTGTCCCATATCTATCAAATGCACCCTACTTTCTTGAATACAGATCTTCCCATGTTTCAATGCTCTTCCTTCTGAGGTATCTATTGTAGCAATATGGTGCAGTGGTTTGATAAGAGTTGTGAGACTCAAGTATTGGATATAATTAATTGTTCTGTTCTATGGTACTGGCCTCAAGGTAGGTCTTATATACTACATAACATAGTATCTAGAAACTTCTACATACTTCTACTATTACTATCTGAGTAATACTGTCCGCAGTATGTGAGTAATCCAACTCAGAACTACATGTGCCGGATTGTATTACTAATGACAAACTGAGAAATACAACAGTATCTCCTATGCCTATTCCAGTTTTGGATCTTCAGCCTTCACCTTATAGCACAATAGACAGCTCTGTTATTGCACACAAGTTTTTGGAAACAGTGGATGTTGCTGAGCAGCTCCAGCAGTTTTTTTATTTGCTGAATGGCAGATTTTCCATTCAGCCATGATGAGGCATCTGCTGTAACAGTTCAATCATCTGCTATGGTTGCCATAGGGGTAGTCAATGCCTAAGTACGTATAACACAAGTATGTAGCGCAACAGCACGACCAACGATTCGACAGCACGGAAGACTCGAGAGCCGCAAGACCAAGAAAAAAATCACGTAGGTAGCTAGGTAGGTCGGTACAGTGATTCGCGGGAACGGTAACATCAAGAAATCAGGTTCTATGAGTCGTAGACGAATGGGTAGAGCAAGAGTACAGTAGAGCAATACGAGCCAGGTAGGAGGGGGAGGAGGTGGGAGATGAAAGGTTAACGGAAGGAAAAAGGAGCACTTGACAGTCGACAAGCACCGATTTTTGGAACGCAAAGCGAGTGTATGGTACACTATAGTACATATTGCAAATATCAAAAAGGCAACCAACTTGAACGAAGGAAAGCTTTGAAGTTATACACGAAGAGAGAGAAAACGAACGAGCAAGTGGCAGCGTGTGGAATCGAGAGTGACGTAGACAAGCTGGAGGTATCAGGTAAGGAAAAGGCAGCGAAACGAATAACACTGGGTCGCCGCAAACCCTTTCTTCTTTGTAAAAAAGAGCAAGTAAACCGCAGAGCAAAAAAGAAAGGCAGACGTTTTCAAACAGCCGTACACTCAACACGGCCCATCCCATATTCGTCCCCACGCACAAAACCACTCTCAATTGTCTACCATACCGAAAAAAAAAATCCAAATTAGCTTAGCCGAATAGCCTTCCTTAAACCAAACCAAAAAAAATCCAGTGAATGAAATGAAAACCCAACTCACCCCACTCGAAATCATCATCACCCCATTCATCTCATCCAAATCGATCTCTGTCAAATCCTCCTCCGCATGCTCAAGATTGACCGTATCCACACCAACGTCCCGACCGCGACCCCAGATCCAGATCCTCTAACTTCAAATCATCCCAACTCCAAATCCGTCGTACTACCTCCACTGCCGCTACCGCTCGCGCTCGCGACGTTCGAGATCAAG
>KN834844.1:140071-204839 GCA_000827265.1 Collybiopsis luxurians FD-317 M1
TGGGTCGCCGCAAACCCTTTCTTCTTTGTAAAAAAGAGCAAGTAAACCGCAGAGCAAAAAAGAAAGGCAGACGTTTTCAAACAGCCGTACACTCAACACGGCCCATCCCATATTCGTCCCCACGCACAAAACCACTCTCAATTGTCTACCATACCGAAAAAAAAAAATCCAAATTAGCTTAGCCGAATAGCCTTCCTTAAACCAAACCAAAAAAAATCCAGTGAATGAAATGAAAACCCAACTCACCCCACTCGAAATCATCATCACCCCATTCATCTCATCCAAATCGATCTCTGTCAAATCCTCCTCCGCATGCTCAAGATTGACCGTATCCACACCAACGTCCCGACCGCGACCCAGATCCAGATCCTCTAACTTCAAATCATCCAACTCCAAATCCGTCGTACTACCTCCACTGCCGCTACCGCTCGCGCTGCGACGTTCGAGATCAAGTCCAAGTTCATCGGCAACACCCGTAGTTGCACTCGCCCGCGCAGATTTGGCTCTGGTTTTGGATTTAGAACAACTGAAACGATCAGAGACGTATTCCCTGGTAGTATCGACTTGGATGGAGATGTCGATGTTTCTCGTCATGCCCGAGCCCGTGCCGATGCCGATGCCAGTACCAGTGCTGAAAGTAAGGTTGGGCTTCGAATGGTGGAAGATCAACTATCGAAAGGGGAAAACAAAACAAAAAAAAGAAACAACGTTAGATATGCAGACATGATACACAGCCGAACAAAGATAAACCGGTCGTCAACTAACCTTCGACCTAGCACCCCTCCGCCCCTGTCCTCCTCCCCCTCCCTGACACCTCACCTTGACCCTTCCCCGTCCATCCAACTTCCCCTCCCCAAGACTTACCCCAGGCACCTCCTCATCCCCTTTCACATCCTCGTCCCCATCCCCATCCCCATCTTCCTCCTCATCCTCCTCATCCTCATCTTCTTCAGCCGTAGACGTATGGATCCCCTCCGCAGCCCTCCGGATCGCCTTGCGCGCGTTGAGCGTGGCGAGGAGGGAGTTGGTGTATACTGTTGAAAAGGAGTTAGTAATAGAGTAACGAAAAAAGGAGGAAGAACAAAAAGAAGGAAAAAAAAGAAACAAAAAAAAAACAAATCCGTTTTCGTCCATATGTACAAAATCACCAACGTGATGCTATACACCACCAATCGAGAATACTCCTGAAGGAGGAAGAAGGAAGAAGAGGAGCACGGAAAACGAAACGACACAAAAAGAAAACAAACACTCACACCGACCCATAGAGAAAAAAAACGAAATATAAATAAACGTGTTGGGCGCAGCGAGGATCTACCGCCACATAAACATGCATCCATCAGAATCGACATTCGCTACGTTCGTACACGGTACGTATACGCACCGAGATGAGAGAGGCTACAGCGCAGAGACTGTACAACGTGAACAAAAAAAGAGTCGATTAAGCAATCAGAGCCACGAACAAAAGTGCAATCGCACAACTCACCTCGTCAAAGCACCCGTATTAACGGCGAAAATCGTCTATACCAACCATGATAATCATCATCATCATCATCAACGGGTACTCGAGGACAAACCGAAACTCACGAGTTTGTTAATCATCGTATCGGACCTACACCCACACAACACACAACACAAACACACGTCAATTCCATTCCATAGCGCCATGCACACCAAAAACACAAACGAAAACCATCAGAAAACACTCACTTCCTAAACCCAGTCTTTGACCTCTGCAACAACAATGTCAAGATCCCCGCGATCAAAAGGTCTCCAGCCGCGGCGAGGGCGTTGACGGTGACGGAGAGACCCTGAATTCCGGAAGGACATCAGAATCAAAGGACGTTGACAACGTATTGAGGAAGACAGAGGGGGGAGAGAGGATAGGGCGCTGCTCACCTTGAGTTCCGCAGCGAGCTGTTCGAACGTCTTGACACGTACAAGTCTAAGCAAGGAGCCGAACGAACGATTAGCCCATCTCGTATCGTATCGTCAAAAGTAAAGAGAGGGGACATACGAGATAATCGCAAAAGCTTTTTATTTTCGCTCATCGTTAGCCGCGCGCAAGAACATTGAAATAAACGCGAACCCATGACACACGCTGGAATACACGAGCGAGGAGGGAAGGACGGAGGGCCAAGTCAACAACAACAACACGGAAGAGGAACCAGACTAAAGAAAGCACGTACCGAATTCCGCAAGTACGAAGGAGACCTAGAAGCAAAAAAAAGTAACAGGTCGATCGGTCAAGCCGAAAAGAAAGAAAGAAAAGAAAGGAAGGAAAGTCAACGTACAACCACACCCGTTAACCAGATTCTAGTCCCGCTCACTAGAAGAGCTGGGTCGTTAGTGGATTTGTCGGCCGTGAAGGAGAAGGAATTCCGACACGTACGTTTCCAAATCCGGTACGTCAAGAAACTAAAGGACGGCCTATACGTAAAACGACTCGGTATTTGAGAGCGGAGGGGACGTACCATTGTACAGAGAAGGCAGTGAGACCCTACGAATAAAATTGACTATTGGAACAAGGGTATGAACGTTTGAAGGGACTAGCGTACATTGAACAACACCTCAGCCTAAGAGAGGCTACGTAAATAACAAGCAAGGAGCATTCAACTCGAGCATGGCGTACCAACAGACTCCTAGCACACCATACGATGAGAGATGAAAAATCGGCCAGGGAAGAGGAGAACTCACCAAACGACAGTGGCGAGCTTGGCAGACTGCTGGTAAAAGGTGACGAGGTATACATAGCCTACAAGAAAAAACCTCCGTCAACACCCAAACGTCAAATATAAACTTTTGTCGTCGTTACCGGTATGGGTAATGAGAGCCTGGTGGATGAAATCGAACGACAAGACTGCAGCGACGAGGGAGCGAAGAGGCCAGTGGTCCTTGTGGTGTGAGAAGTAATACCATCCTTGGATGGCCGATACTGTAACCAGTTAGGTGAGATACGGCACTCGAGGACGTTGAAGAAGGGTAGAGGACCTCCGAGTAAAAGAGCAGCAACAGTGATCCCGATGTACGCAGCGCCGAACCTGAAAAATCACAGATGCGGGAGCCGTTCAATGACGAAATGTAAAAAAAACCATACGTTTCGTTCATTGAACCGAGAGACTCCATCTTGAAACGAAGGGCGGAAAACCTAAACGCAAGAGAAACGATGAGGGAGAAACGAAGGAAAGAAAGAAAAAAAGCGGAGACTGAAAAAAAAAGCACGGACCCACAAAGAAGTGGGAATAAACCGTAGAGAAGCAGGGGAAGAGTAGAGAAACGGACAGCAGACCAATCAAACAATCTGGGGAGCTTACCGTATTCGGTCTTCGAAATTCTCGATCCGCCAGGCACCCCCCACAACGCCACCCCTTCAACATTTTTTTTTCTTCCTTTTAAATATCTCGACTCGTTCACGGCTCATATCGACGATCATCATTTGGCTGTATCTGGCTGTAAGCCTGCATTTATCAACCTGGGTTCATCCTCTCGCTCGTGCTTTGCTCCGATCTGTGACTGGAGGAGGCTCCGAAGACGTAAAATATGAAATTTGGTTCAGGCGAGTGATGGATCAATGACAGAGAAGGAAAGAGAAGCAAGCCTGTTACGTTTGTCACGAATGACGCGAGGCAGCGCGTTCTGTGACTGTAACGTTCAAGTCAACGTTAAACGTTAACGTTGCACGGCGCTGGTGCATGTCTCCTCTCAACTATAAATTAGTGCTTTAAGAGTTCTAGCTATGATATATACAGCAAGTCAAACAGCTCTTTTTGCCCAACGTCGAATGGGATCTCATTATTTTTATTTCGGAGATCCCCGAAGCTGCGTTCTTCTTCTCGCCGACGGCACCATGCGCTCTCATTCAAAAAGATTCGAAAGCAGATCTCTCCCTAAATCCATAATCTTCAAGTAAATCTCTCTATCTCTGCCTGCCTTCTCGAATCATTTGGTGACGCACATACATACCAGTTTACATTTCCCGACTGCGACGGCATATACATTTCAACACTCTATTCTTCACCGAATTTCTCTATTTTCCGTAGGACCTGCAAGTTGAGGACACACGACCAAAAGATATTGACAAACCCACCTCCAAAGCCACCCGATCCAGTTACTGAGTTAGCCACCGAATTGGTGGTATCGCGTCATACCAATGCATCACCGGTGTCTCCTCCCAAATCAATACGTCCATTGTTTACTTTTTGAACACCTCCAAGTTCTCGGTACGGTACACCGCTCATCTACTTACCTCCTCAAATCAAATGAATTCAGCTTCCAGTCTACTTCTCCCCTCGAACTTTCTCCATACTTATTTACAAATTTCAAACCCAGCACCAATCGTCATTAGGACCTGATCGCCCTCCCGACAACTGTTTTGCTATCCCGTCCAAACTCCGCCCATCGTTCATACAAGACTCGTCCCTCCGGTATTCTGTCTTCAACACGAAAGCCTTTTTCGACTCCCCCACTGCGCGGGAGTGACTCAACCTTACTTTGCAGGTTTGAATAACAATTATCCCTCGAGGAACAAGGAGTGACTGACTCGGGAGGTTCACGAAGGGAGGTCCGTGTGCTCGTTCGTTCCCTCGGCAGCTATTCACAGCATAACCTACCTACTTATTGATTCCGATTCCGAGATCCAAATCTCAGGATAACATAGGATATACTCAGTGCGATACACTGTACTCGACGATCACTACCTACCCTAGTACCCGCTTCGATCTAGGTATCCTCAAACTCAATCGATTCCGGATCTCCCTTTACTACAATCTATGATCCCAGCTAAAGTTGGTGATATCCATTGAAAAAAAAAAACAAAAAAATCTTCAGTGGATGAGTATAGGGGGGTGAGATGGTAATGTTCCATTACTTCCAGCACCCCAAACTCTGGTATGATCAAGACAGCTCAAGGCCTAATTTATATACTGCATGTTGACTCATGATGAATTACAATGACTGTACTATTATGGAAATAATTGATTTTTGAAAATAATCCCTTTAATGCAGATGTGCATTGTCAGGATCTGTGCACATCTGCAGAACTAGAGCTCACACTCATAACTCGGGAGTCCATGGTAGAGATTGATTCATATCAGTTTCATAGCATATACTCTGTACAAGCTAGCCGCTACATAGAATGCTGTAAGTTGAAGTAACTTCACATGGCATGGCATATTATTTTCTTATTCATGCATAAAAGTAACACAAAATGTAGCATAGCCTTAAAAAAAGCCCAGTAAATAGGTATCTGTCATTAAATCAAACTTCCGAAAGTTATTCCCCAAAAGAACTCCTTCAGGCCTGATCAGGCATCTTGTGTCTCATAGCCATCATGATTAACATGCGTAGGACAGCAATGGAGCTGCATTTCCATCCGGATGCTGCTTAATCGATGCACTTTCATGCTTCCTTCAGAAGTTTAGTGTAAGGTCATTGTATCTCATCATCAACATTATTAAGTTGCTAACCTGCACAATGTTTTACTTACTGTATAGTGATACGACTGATATCGCACCATAAATTTTCTGAGTTCATACTCCTCATCCAAGACAACTACATGTCTATAACATGTACAGATCAATACAAAAGTTTGGCAGTATGAACTGTGTAATTATAGAATCCCTCGACACATGTCAGTTTGCTTGCACACGGCAACAGTAGCCCATGTCCGAGAATGGGCAATTCACTGGAAAAACTGTATAATTAGCATGACAGGTACACTGGTAACTATAGAAATACTAATCAATGGATTAGTATTGAAAGGTTTTGGCGAAATAGGCTAATTAGCATTGTATGGGACCCAGGTAATGCCATTAGTCACCTCGGGGATTGACTGTAAAAGGGTGCTATTTAGTTTTTACATATAAAAGAGACAGAGCAACAAGAGAGAAGAGCAGGTTCTGACGCCCCCCTCTTTATCAGGCATTTGATCTGGTTTGGAATCAGTCTAGAACTTTGGTGCAGAGTTAAAGTCAAAGAGTGGTGTTCTGTGTTCTGTTTTGTGTTTGGTGTTTTTGTTAAACTTGATTATTGTGTTTGAACTTGGTATTTTGGTATTGACATTGTAATTTGGATTTGGATTGAACTTAAAACTTGTGCACTCTAACTACACTACTACTACTCCAACCCCTTTTAAACTTCAACCGCTAAAGGCCCCTTTGAACTTAGTGTTCTTGGGTGTTTTTGGTGTTTGTTTTCTATCTCACCACATCCACCACAACAATAGTAGCACATTATGGCTATTATACTGTAAACATTTGTCTATGGCATGTTGCACAACCGATATCCAAATTCAACAATGCCTAACATTTCATAGGGATATCCGTTGTCTTGATTCCTCTTTTATCTTAGATGTGAACCCCGCTCACATTCCATGCAACATGTTACTGATCATGGAAATTGTACATTCAAGATTCGCGATAAGAGCATCCAAAACCTTGGTTACGCTAACTCAAGTTTGATTCCTGTCCCCAGATACCAACACTGGCTTACCGCCAGATTACATTATTATCATCCTTAACACACGAGCTGATGTCGTTGAATGTGTGTACAGCTATTATGCAGCAATTTATACAGTGCTGTTTCAGTCTTGATTCTGTTGGTACTGCTCAGGCACACTTTAGATATCTGTAATCAATGTTGGATGTCTGAACTTGTGGGCAGAACGTCGTTTTACTACTTTGTAACTACGGAAGAATGTAAAAAGTTTATCTAAAAACCATGGTTTAGAAACCTTTCTTACTCTCTTGCTTCAATGAAACAAGATCGGTGTCATCGCCCATAAACCACACAGTGGACATGGAGCAGCTCCATGTCCACTGTGTGGTTTATGGGCGATGACACCGATTCACGGCTCAGCTACTCCGGCTCCTGGTCACTTCGATCGCTTCCGATCAATGGCTTCGACAATCCCAGTATGACTAGCTCTGCATTTAACAATACTTTACATTCAACGCCAGGTGGAGGGACAATCAGTTTTCGGTTCAATGATATGACTGAGACCTTAAAAATCATCGAAAGCAATAGCTTCGGATTCAGGATCTTTCTTTCTGGGAGTATATAGGACCGTGGATGATAGTGGACTACTAGGTACTGCCCTGCCTCAACTCAGGTCCAATGCCATCTCGATGGTCAAGCTTTAATGATCTTTCCCATCGATATCATATCCATTGAAGCGAACAACGACATGATTGCTTGCCTTCCCAACGATGTGGTCGGCATTAAGCGATCTCCAGGGGAGCACGAGCTTCATGAGATAAAGCACCCAAAATACGCATAGAGCGACACTTTGATGCATCCTGAAACTAGTTTGCGTTCTTTTTGATCATCATTCTCCGGCTCGCTCCATGGGATAAATTGACCAAAATGTGTGCCATCTCAAGCCGAATTCCAAAATGTATCAGTACATCATGCAGGCATGAGCTTTTGTAGGTGCTCTGAAGTTTCTAACTCTCACAGAAACTTATTATGAAAAAAAATAGCCCAGAGTGCCACTTCGGCGCATTATAAAATGGTTTTGCCCGAGCATTGTGTACTGGTCTACCGCACGGGCTTTAAAATCTATAGGTGTATTGATCCTTCTATCTCCTGTTACCTCTATTCATTTTCTGAAGTGCTTTCTCTCCAGAAATACTTTTTCTGTCGAATTAAATGTCATCAATTTCATTTGGTTGACTTTAACATTATCATGTTCTATCTCACGTGGCTTATATTCGTACCCATCCGGTTGCTCACCTGCGGGTGTTGTTGATATCCAGATCCCATGATTCAGGTGCATCTCCTGAAACTCTGATATTCCTATAAATATTTGTTCTTCAGTGGGAAGTACGAGTCTCCCCGGGTCACTTTTGCTAAAAGTAATGATCAATATGGCGTATTTGTAGTCTTAATTCCCATTAGATTGTCAATCTGATCATTCGCATTTTCAGTCAAACTCAGATGTCATATTCTCGACGTGATCGCAGCGTCCATATATGGACCTTAATCTACTGATGCCCCGCGACACCGAAACATATCTGTTGGAATCCTTGAACCTGCCCAATCTGGGGCGGCTACCTTTTGAATGTTTTGGCATTTCAAATTCATATAAGTACTAGTGCTAGTTGTTAAACGTGCTTCCCATACACTTCCCATTCCTTAGTGTATTCTTTTCGCTAAGTCCATGGCCACTTCAGTCGCGCCTAGTGGACTTCCACCCGTACCTCCTGATATTGCTGCTATGTAAGCTATCGACCTTCATTTTTCAATATGGTTTTGGGGTTAACCGCCCGATTTCTGCTAGTGTCGGATCCCAGGTAGTTAAATGACCAAATGAGGTCGATCTTTATCCCCGAGCATTCAACATTGACTATGATTCCCAGCTCGTTGGAATATTCTTGACTTTCTGTCTCTACGGTGTTCTTGCAGTTCAAGCATGTATGCGGTATTTATTGCTTTTGCAATATCTGCTTAATCTCCTTTTGTTTTAGATATCTATCATATTGCTTTTCCTCAAGATGCTTTTCGAATCAAAGCACTAGGTTAAATGGACCAAATACTGAAACATGATATTATAGCAAGCTGACACTGTTTTCCAGTGTACTCTGTTGTGGCCTTTGAAACAGCTCAAACGATTATAACTGGCGTTGAAGGATTCAGGTGGTTTGCTGCTGGCTTTGGGAACACGCTTGTAGTAGCCAAACCTGGTCTTGGTCCGCTTTGTGTCCCAATCATGGGATCTATAATGGCATTGACAGTCCAAGTATTTTTCTGCTACCGAATCTGGAAGATTCAGAAATCTGCGTGGTGGTTATCAATTGTCATTGCTGCTGTCAGTCTCCTTAGGGTCATATCTTGCCTTTGATTTACTTGTCACTTCTTCAAGGTTTCCATAATTTCCGCAGTGTCTGGAATCATTGGGGGTGCCACAGTGAGCTAGAACACCTTGACCGTAGCATTGGTATCAACTTTTACCCTAGTCTTTTAATGAAGCAGTCTCACAACTCCAGGACCAACATACAGTTGTAAATGTGCGCTTTTACAGATTCTTTACTTATAATTAATTTGACAATTGGAGGACTTAATAGCTTTGGCTTATTGGCGATGTTGTTGTCGATGTTAGTATAGCGATAGCAATGACTTTCCTGGTGTGTTCCTTGAAAAATTGCATCGGTATTTTGTTAACCAGTTTCTGTAGCTTCTCCGCGCAACTGACAAAAGACATCACCAGACCTTCAGGATGGTTACGAGAATAATTCAGTTGACAGTAGAGACGAACACAGTGTCTTGTGTGTAACATTCTCCACACTGCTTTATTACCTAACATTTGTTACATAGCTATTCTGGCTATTTTAACCCTAGCTCTTTATTCAATGCGTCCAGTGAGTATTCTCATGTTTTATTTCGCCGTGCCTAAAATTTCCTTTCAATGTGAAAAGAGAGTGACTTACTTCTTATGCCCGTAAGTGTTTCCCTTTGTATAATGTTTGTTGTTATCAACATTGTTGTAACTTCGGATTCGGGGACATAGTGCCATGCTCCTTGGAAAGACGTGCGTCATACGGTCATTTGTCCTATCTGTTATTAACTCGTACTTGTAGTTATGCCAATTCATTACTCATCTCATTTAACAACCGTGCATATGTGCTCAAAGAGGCAGAGACAGTAGTACCAACTCAATCGTCCAACGGGGGCTCTGCCATTCAGTTCACAGCTGGTCTAACAGTCAGTTCCCATACCTACCAGCTAGACTCCATTAAGGTACAGTCTATAATTATGACAGTTTTATTCAGGGACTAATAACTGTATCTAGCCCAAGGTGTCTTATCCTGAGGTTCTGCCTGAGGAGGATGTCAAGGTGTAGTTTCAATATGATATCATGAACTGGAATGAGGTTTCATTCACGGAGGCCAAAGATTTATTGCATTCTATCATGTATCTGGACTGGTATTATTTACATACTTTGGAAGCATTTCATTTTCAAATTGCTTAAATATAATGAATAGTAGCTACTATGTGGCCAGCAATCTGTTTGAGATACCCCAGGTTGCATTTTCATCCCAGGCAACGGAAACGGCAATAGAGATTAAGAGCCTGAGAATAGTCAACCAAATTTTTCCACTCAACTTTGGCGGGTAAATTTTTCAGAGAAGAGTTCAGTTGCCTTCTCAGTTACTAGGCTAGCCCCTCGACTTGGCCTCGAATCCTGCAGAAAGCCAACCTGCATGAAATGCCTGGAGCTGCTTACAACTGGCTCAATATTGGATCATCGTGGAAACACTAATCACGGCCCTTTGGAATGAAGTAGAAAAGGTGTCTGAAGCTTTACACTACTTCTACGAATTCAAGACACCATCCTCCAGTCTGTGAAACAGATTTTCCTTTGGAAAAGGAGAAAGACTGAAGCCATCACACGTCCCCCGAGTAACCAATTAGCATCCCAAAGGGACGAAAATTATCTTATCCAAGACCCTTCATTCCCTTTGATAACGTAAGACGAGCCGAAAGCGAAGTCAAATCCTGGTGGAAGGAAATTTGACTTACTGCCTAATTCTGTCTGAGGCATCTGTGGTAAGGTGTGAGTGGGACCGGGACCCAAATGCGACGACGACAAGCAGAACCTTCACAGAATTGAAGTCGCAAACTCATCTATCTATTCGGAAGAAGTAAATACACTGCTCATTTGAATACATAACCTTTCATCAACCAATGTCTGGTCGACCTTTGCTCGGAGAACCCTTATATTTCTCATCAAGTTTGACTATCTCCTCCTCCAGTTTCCCAATAGCTTCAGCCGACAATACCGTGTCGAGTACAATCGACCCATCTGACAGCCTCCCAAACATCTGCACAGCATCCGATATCCACAAATAATCTTGAGCACTCCAACCTTCGACCAATATATTTCAATTAGACGCCAGCTTGAAGCATTTAAAATGATAAGCAGAATGACTCCTTCATCTTCTCCTCCGTCCGTAAAAGCCAGAATCCCTGTTAGTCGTTTGAAGAAGACACCGACATCGAATTTTCAGAACGCATTCCGAGCTTATGAAAAGATTTGCGTCAGTTCGGTGAGTTTAGCATTCTGAATGAGCGCCACAGGTAGGAGGGTAATTGGCAGCAACGCGAGATAATTATGAGGTGAGTGAGATAGATTTACTTTGGGGAAGGATGCGAACAAATGTCGGAAAGAGGCTAAGGATTGAATCATGACATTTTTGTTAGTCAAAGGATCACCCTCATATAACATCTCGAGTAGGAGGAATTTGCAATTATTCTCTAGTTTTCGGATTTGCGAGATACTTACTTTGACGATCCAGAGGAGATGAAGAGCAGCGGAAGAGGAGCGGAAGGCAAGCAGATGAGAGAGACAAAAACTTCACGGAGAAGCAGCTCGGTGATGTCTTTGAGGGACCACAGCAACGTTGCACTGACAAGATGAAGAAAGGATGAAAGTGCATCAATAAGCAGTCATCTGAACGAGATTAGAGATGCGGGCGCATTGCCGTCCTAGGCTTTTTGCTCATGACATCTGCGAAACACGAGATGCCCTATCAGGGCCCCCTGGAGTCTGGAAGATTTGTTCGAGAGATAAGTTTAGGAAGTTTAATTTAGAAACTTTGCTTTGTGTCGTCCCAACAGCCTGATGGGGGACGGGAGATATAATCGGCGCAATTCAATTGATGAAAAATAACTCAGGGGTGTGAGTTCCAATAGTGAAGTGGCTTGTGCTTTTGAGCGTGCTTTATATATCTTTGGATCAATTCTGACTTGATAATTAACTGCTGAGCTAGCAGAACATTGGGAGAATCGCTCTGCATTAAAAATTCTTAACCCACGGTTGAGCATGTATGATATACACTATATACGGCAGTTCATTTCTGTCTAAATTAAGTGTTCTAGGACTTACCATTGTCCAGAGAACGCAGTCAAACCTTACGAAAAAAAGATAACCATGGGAACTAGAACATAGAAGTTTGAAGGGATTAGCGTATGTTGAACAAGACCTCAGCCTAGCGACGCAGGGTAAATTACAAGCAAGGAACATCCAACTCGAGTATGGCGCACCAATAAACTCCTAGCACGCCGGACGATGAGTGATAAAGAATTCGCCGGGAAAGAGCAGGACGACTCACCAAACGACCGTGGCGAGCTTGGCAGACTGTTGGTAAAAGGTGACGAGGTAGACATAGCCTGGAAAAAAAAAATAACAACTTCGTCAACGCTGAAACACCGAATATAAAGTTTTATCGTCGTTACCGGTATGGGTAATGAGAGCCTGGTGTATGAAATCGAACGACAAGACCGCAGCGACGAGGGAGCGAAGAGGCCAGTGGTCCTTGTGGTGTGTAAAGTAATACCACCCTTGGATGGCCGATACTGTAACCAGATAGGTGAGATACGGCATTCGAGGGCAAGGTTGAAGAAGGGTAGAGGACCTCCGAGCAAAAGAGCAGCGACGGTGATACCGATGTACGCAGCGCCGAACCTGAAAAATCACAGATGCAGGAGTCGTCCAATGTTCAGAAGTAAAAACAACCCATACGTCTCATTCATCGAACCGAGAGACTCCATCTTGAAATGAGGGGCGGAAAACCTAAACGCAAGAGAAACGATGAGGGAGAACGAAGGAAGGAAAGAAAAAAAGCGGAGACTGAAAAAAAAGCACGGACCCACAAAGAAGCGGGAATAAACCGTAGAGAAGCAGGGGAAGAGTAGAGAAACGGACAGCAGACCAATCAAACAATCTGGGGAGCTTACCGTATTCG
This sequence comes from Collybiopsis luxurians FD-317 M1, assembly GCA_000827265.1. Lineage (NCBI taxonomy): Eukaryota > Fungi > Basidiomycota > Agaricomycetes > Agaricales > Omphalotaceae > Collybiopsis > Collybiopsis luxurians. The sequence continues at coordinate 152,812 of KN834844.1, forward strand.
GTCATCCAAATTCTCGATCCGCCAGGCACCCCCCACAACGCCACTCTTTCAGTCTCTTTTTTTCTTCCTTTTAAATATCTTGACTCGTTCACGGCTCATATCGACGATCATCATTTGGCTGTAGCTGGCTGTAAGTCTGTATTTATCAACCTGGGTTCATCCTCGCCCGTGCTTTGCTCCGATTTGTGATTCGAGGTTCTGGAAGGGTGCTCCGAAGACGTAAAATATGAAATTTGGTTCAGGCGAGTGATGGATCAATGACAGAGAAGGAAAGAGAAGCAAGCCTGTTACGTTTGTCACGAATGACGCGAGGCAGCGCGTTCTGTGACTGTAACGTTTAAGGCCCCAACGTTAAACGTTGCATGGCGCTGGTGCATGTCTCCTCTTAACTATAAATCGGAACTGTAAGAGCTCTAGCTGTGGTATATACAGCAAGTCAAACAGCTCTTTTTGCCCAGCGTCGAATAAGATCTCATTATTTTTATTTCGGAGATCCCCGAAACTGCGTTCTTCTTCTCGCCGACGGCACCATGCGTTCTCATTCAAAAAGATTCGAAAGTAGATCTCTCCCTAAATCCACAATCTTTAGCTAAATCTCTCCATTACTGCCTGCCTTCTTAAATGAGTTGGTGACGCACATACACCCGAGTTCACATTTCCCGACTGCGACGGCATATACATTTCAACACTCTATTCTTCACCGAATTTCTCTATCTTCCGTAGGACCTGCAAGTTGAGGACACACGACCAAAAGATATTGACAAACCCACCTCCAAAGCCACCCAATCCAGTTACTGAGTTAGCCACCGAATTGGTGGTATCGCGTCGTACCAATGCATCACCGGTGTCTCCTCCCAAATCAATACGTCCATTGTTTACTTTTTGAACACCTCCAAGTTCTCGGTACAGTACACCGCTCACCTACTTACCTCCTCAAATCAAATGAATTCAGCTTCCACTCTACTTCTCCCCTCGAACCTTCTCCATACTTATTTACAAATTTCAAACCCAGCACCAATCGTCATCGGGACCTGATCGCCCTCCCGACAACCGTTTTGCTATCCCATCCAAACTCCGCTCATCGTTCATACAATACCCGTCCCACCGGTGCTCTGTCTTTAGCACGAAAACCTTTTTCGACTCCCACACTGCGTGTAGGTGACTCAACCTTACTTTCTAGGTTTGAATATCAATTATCTCTCGAGGAACACGGGAGTGACCGACTCGGAGGGAATTGAAAGAAGGGAGGTCCGTGCGCTCGTTCGTTCCCTCGGCAGCTATTCACAGCATAACCTACCTACTTATTGATTCCGATTCCGAGATTCAAATCTCAGAATAACATAGGATATACTCAATGCGATATGTTAAATGTTGTGTAATGTGAAGCCACATCCGTTGAACTAATAAGGTCAAGTAGCTCAGTTGGTTAGAGCACTGACCTCAATACCTACTTACCTCCCTCGAATCAAATCAATCCAGCTTCCAGTCTACTTCTCCCCTCGAACTTCTCCGTACTTATTAATAAATCTCAAACCCAGCACCAATCGTGATTAGGACCTGATCGCCCTCTCGACAACCGTTTTGCTATCCCGTCCAAACTCCGCCCATCGTTCATACAATACTCGTCCCACCGGTGCTCTTTCTTCAACACGAAAGCCTTTTTCGACTCCCCCACTGCGCGCGGGTGACTCAACCTTACTTTCCAGGTTTGAATATCAACTATCTCTTGAGGAACAAGGAGTGACTGACTCGGGAGGTTCACGAAGGGAGGTCCGTGTGCTCGTTCGTTCCCTCGGCAGCTATTCACAGCATAACCTACCTACTTATTGATTCCGATTCCGAGATCCAAATCTCAGGATAACATAGGATATACTCAGTGCGATACACTGTACTCGACGATCACTACCTACCCTAGTACCCGCTTCGATCTAGGTATCCTCAAACTCAATCGATTCTGGATCTCCCTTTACTACAATCTATGATCCCAGCTAAAGTTCGTGATATCCATTGAAAAAAAAAAAACAAAATAATCTTCAGTGGATGAGTATAGGGGGGTGAGATGGTAATGTTCCATTACTTCCAGCACCCCAAACTTGGTATGATCAAGACAGCTCAAGGCCTAATTTATATACTGCATGTTGACTCATGATGAATTACAATGACTGTACTATTATGGAAATAATTGGTTTTTGAAAATAATCCCTTTAATGCGATGTGCATTGTCAGGATCTGTGCACATCTGCAGAACTAGAGCTCACACTCATAACTCGGGAGCCCATGGTAGAGATTGACTCATATCAGTTTCATAGCATATACTCTGTACAAGCTAGCCGCTACATAGAATGCTGTAAGTTGAAGTAACTTCACATGGCATGGCATATTATTTTCTTATTCATGCATAAAAGTAACACAAAATGTAGCATAGCCTTAAAAAAAAGCCCAGTAAATAGGTATCTGTCATTAAATCAAACTTCCGAAAGTTATTCCCCAAAAGAACTCCTTCAGGCCTGATCAGGCATCTTGTGTCTCATAGCCATCATGATTAACATGCGTAGGACAGCAATGGAGCTGCATTTCCATCCGGATGCTGCTTAATCGATGCACTTTCATGTTTTCTTCATAAGTTTAGTGTAAGGTCATTGTATCCTTTCATCGACGTTATCAAGTTGCTCACCTGTACAGTGTTAAACCTACTGTATAGTAACACTTTATGGCTATTACACTGTAGACATTTGTCTATGGCGCGTTGCGCAACCGATATTTCAACAACGCCTAACATTTCATAGGGATATCCGTCGCCTTGATTCCTCTTTCATCTTAGATGTGAACACCGCTCGCATTCCATGCAACATGTTACTGATCATGGAAATTGTACATTCAGGATTAGCGATAAGAGCGTCCAAAACCTTGGTTACGCTAACTCAAGTTTGATTCCTGTCCCCAGATACCAACACTGGCTTACCGCCAGATTACATTATTATCGTCCTTAACACACGAGCTGATGTTGTTGAATGTGTGTACAGCGATTATGCATCAATTTATACAGTGCTGTTTCTGTCTTGATTCTGTTGGTACTGTTCAGCCACATTTTAGATATCTGTCAATCAATGTTGGGTGTCTCAACTTGTGGGCAGAACGTCGTTTTACTACTTGTAACTGCGGAAGAAATGTAAAAGGTCTATTTAAAGGCTATGGTTTAGAAACCTTTCTTACTCTCTTGCTTCAATGAAGCAAGATCGGTGTCATCGCCCTTAAACCACACAGTGGACATGAAGCTGCTCCCTGTCAACTGTGTAGTTTATGGGCGATGACACCGATTCACGGCTCAGTTCCGGCTCCTGGTCACTTCGATCGCTTCCGATCAATGGCTTCGACAACCCCAGTATGACTAGCTCTGCACATAACAATCCTTTACATTCAACGCCAGGTGGAGGGACAATCAGTTTTTGGTTCAATGGTATGACTGAGACCTTGGAAATCGTTGAAAGTAATAGCTTCGGATTCAGAATCTTTCTTTCTGGGAGTATATAGGACCGTGGATGATAGTGGACTACCAGGTACTGCCCTGCCTCAGGTCCAGTGCCATCTCGATGGTCAAGCTTTAATGATCTTTCCCATCGATGTCATATCCAACAACAACGTGATTGCTTGCCTTCTCAACGATGTGGTCGGCATTGAGCGATCTCCAGGGGAGCACGAGCTTCTAATCAATATTGTAAACTCTAACCTCGCTTCATGAGATAAAGCACCCAAAATACGCATAGAGCGTCACTTTGATACATGTCGAAACTAGTTGGGTTCTTTTTGATCATCTTTCTCCGGCTCGTTCCATGAAATAAATTGACCAAAATGTGTGCCACCTCAAGCTGAATTCCAAAATGTATCAGTACATCATGCAGGCATGAGCTTTTGTAGGTGCTCTGAAGTTTCTAACTCTCACAGTCACTTATTATGAATAAAAATAACCCAGAATAAATTGGTTTTGCCCGAGCATTGTGTAGTGGTCTACCGCACGGGCTTTAAAATCTATAGGTGTATTGATCCTTCTATCTCCTGTTACCTCTATTCATTTTCTGAAGTGCTTTCTCTCCAGAAATACTTTTTCTGTCGAATTAAATGTCATCAATTTCATTTGGTTGACTTTAACATTATCATGTTCTATCTCACGTGGCTTATACTCGTACCCATCCGGTTGCTCACCTGCGGGTGTTGTTGATATCCAGGATGCCGTGATTTAGGTGCATTTCCTGAAACTCTGATATTCCTATAAATATTTGTTCTTCAGTGGGAAGTACGAGTCTCCCCGGGTCACTTTTGCTAAAAGTAACGGTCAATATGGCGTATTTGTAGTCTTAATTCCCATTAGATTGTCAATCTGATCATACACATTTTCAGTCAAACTCAAATGTCATATTTTCGACGTGATCGCAGCGTCCATATATGGACCTTAATCTTCTCATGCCCCGCGACATCGAAACATATCTGTTGGAATCCTTGAACCTGCCCAATCTAGGGCGGCTACCTTTTGAATGTTTTAGCATTTCAAATTCATATAAGTACTAGTGCTAGTTGTTAAACGTGCTTCCCATACACTTCCCATTCCTTAGTGTATTCTTTTCGCTAAGTCCATGGCCACTTCAGTCGCGCCTAGTGGACTTCCACCTGTACCTCCTGATATTGCTGCTATGTAAGCTATCGACCTTCATTTTCAATATGGTTTGAGGTTAACTGCCCGATTTCTGCTAGTGTCGGATCCCAGGTAGTTAAATGACCAAATGCGGTCGATCTTTATCCCCGAGCATTCAACATTGACTATGATTTCTAGCTCGTTGGAATATTCTTCAATTTCTGTCTCTACGGTGTTCTTGCAATTCAAGCATGTATGCGGTATTCATTGCTTTTGCAATATCTGCTTAATCTCCTTTCGTTTTAGATATCTATCATATTGCTTTTCCTCAAGATGCTTTTCGAATCAAAGCACTAGGTTAAATGGACCAAATACTGAAACGCAATATTATAGCAGGCTGAGACTGTTTCCCAGTGTACTCTGTTGTGGCCTTTGAAACAGCTCAAACGATTATAACTGGCGTTGAAGGATTCAGGTGGTTTGCTGCTGGCTTTGGGAACATGCTTGTAGTGGCCAAACCTGGTCTTGGTCCGCTTTGTGTCCCAATCATGGGATCTATAATGGCATTGACAGTCCAAGTATTTTTCTGCTACCGAATCTAAAAGATTCAGAAATCTGCGTGGTGGTTATCAATTGTCATTGCTGCTGTCAGTCTCCTTAGGGTCATATCTTGCCTTTGATTGACTTGTCACTTCTTCAAGGTTTCCATAATTTCCGCAGTGTCTGGAATCATTGGGGGCGCCACAGTGAGCTAGAACACCTTGACTATAGTATTGGTATCAACTTTTACCCTAGTCTTTTAATGAAGCCGTCTCACAACTCCAGGACCAACATACAGTTGTAAATGTGCGCTTTTACAGATTCTCTACTTATAAGTAATTTGATATTTGGAGGACTTAATAGCTTTGGCTTATTGGCGATGTTGTTGCCGATGTTAGTATAGCAATAGCAATGACTTTCTTGGTGTGTTCCTTGAGAAATTGCTTCGGTATTTTGTTAACCAGTTTCTGTAGCTTCTCCGCGCAGCTGACAAAAGACATCACCAGACTTTCAGGATGGTTACGAGAATAATTCAGTTGACAGTAGAGACGAACACAGTGTCTTGTGTGTAACATTCTCCACACTGCTTTATTGTCTAATATTTGTTGTATAGCTATTCTGGCTATTTTGACCCTAGCTCTTTATTCAGTGCGTCCATTGAGTATTCTCATGTTTTATTTCGCCGTGCCTAAAATTTCCTTTCAATGTGGAAAGAGTGTGACTTACTTCTTATGCCCGTAAGTGTTTCCCTTTGTATAATGTTTGTTGTTATCAACATTGTTGTAACTTCGGATTCGGGGACATAGTGCCATGCTCCTTGGAAAGTCGTGCGTCATACGGTCATTTGTCCTATCTGTTATTAACTCGTACTTGTAGTTATGCCAATTCATTACTCATCTCATTTAACAACCGTGCATATGTGCTCAAAGAGGCAGAGACAGTAGTACCAAATCAATCTTCCAACGGGGGCTCTGCTATTCGGTTCACAGCTGGTCTAACAGTCAGTTCCCATACTTGCCAACTAGACTCCATTAAGTTACAGTCTGTAATTATGACAGTTTCATTCAGGGACTAATAACTGTATCCAGCCCAAGATGTCTTATGCCGAGGTTCTGCCTGAGGAGGATGTCAAGGTGTAGTTTCAATATGATATCATGAACTGGAATGGGGTTTCATTCATGGAGGCCAAGGATTTATTGGATTCTACTGTGTATCTGGACTGGTATTATTGAAATATTTTGGAAGCATTTCATTTTCAAATTGCTTAAATATAAAGAATAGTAGCTACTATGTGGCCAGCAATCTGTTTGAGATACCCCAGGTTGCATTTTCATCCCAGGCAACGGAAACGGCAATAGAGATTAAGAGCCTGAGAATAGTCAACCAAATTTTTCCACTCAACTTTGGCAGGTAAATTTTTCAAGGAAGAGTTCAGTTGCCTTCTCAGTAACTAGGCTAGCCCCTCGACTTGGCCTTGAATCCTGCAGAAAGCCAACCTGCATGAAATGCCTGGAGCTGCTTACAACTGGCTCAATATTGGATCATCGTGGAAACACTAGTCACGGCCTTTTGGAATGAAGTAGAAAAGGTGTCTGAAGCTTTACACTACTTCTATGAATTCAAGACACCATCCTCCAGTCTGTGAAACAGATTTTCCTTTGGAAAAGGAGAAAGACTGAAGCCATCACATGTCCCCCAAGTAACCAATTAGCCTCCCAAAGGGACGAAAATTATCTTATCCAAGACCCTTCATTCCCTTTGATAACGTAAGCCGAGCCGAAATCGAAGTCAAATCCTGGTGGAAGGAAATTTGACTTACTGCCTAATTCTGTCTGAGGCATCTGTGGTAAGGTGTGGGTGGGACCGGGACCCAAATGCGACGACGACAAGCAGAACCTTCACAGAATTGAAGTCGCAAACTCATCTATCTATTCGGAAGAAGTAAATACACTGCTCATTTGAATACATAACCTTTCATCAACCAATGTGTGGTCGACCTTTGCTGGGAGAACCCTTATATTTCTCATCAAGTTTGACTATCTCCTCCTCCAGCTTCCCAATAGCTTCAGCCGACAATACCGTGTCGAGTACAATCGACCCATCTGGCAGCCTCCCAAACATCTGCACAACATCTTTACCCTTTTTTCGTACTCGTGCAGCATCCGATATCCACAAATAATCTTGAACACTCCAACTTTCGACCAATATATTTCAATTAGACGCCAGCTTGAAGCATTTAAAATGATAAGCAGAATGACTCCTTCATCTTCTCCTCCGTCCGTAAAAGCCAGAATCCCTGTTAGTCGTTTGAAGAAGACACCGACATCGAATTTTCAGAATGTATTCCGAGCTTATGAAAAGATTTGCGTCAGTTCGGTGAGTTTAGCGTTCTGAATGAGCGCCACAGGTAGGAGGGTTATTGGCAGCAACGCGAGATAATTATGAGGTAAGTGAGATAGATTTACTTTGGGGAAGGATGCGAAAAAATGTCGGAAAGAGGCTAAGGATTGAATCATGACATTTTTGTTAGTCAAAGGATCACCCTCATATAACATCTAGAGTAGGAGGAATTTGCAATTATTCTCTAGTTTTCGGATTTGCGAGATACTTGCTTTGACGATCCAGAGGAGATGAAGAGCAGCGGAAGAGGATCGGAAGGCAAGCAGATGAGAGAGACAAAAACTTCACGGAGAAGCAGCTCGGTGATGTCTTTGAGGGACCACAGCAACGTTGCACTGACCAAATGAAGAAAGGATGAAAGTGCATCAATAAGCAGTCATCTGAACGAGATTAGAGATGCGGGCGCATTGCCGTCCTAGGCTTTTTGCTCATGACATCTGCGAAACACGAGATGCCCTATCAGGGCCCCCTGGAGTCTGGAAGATTTGTTCAAGAGATAAGTTTAGGAAGTTTCATTTAGAAACTTTGTTTTGTGTCGTCCCAACAACCTGATGGGGGATGGGAGATATAATTGGCGCAATTTAGTTGATTAAAATAACTCAGGGGCGTGAGTTCCAATAGTGAAGTGGCTTGTGCTTTTAAGGATGCTTTATATATCTTGGGATCAATTCTGACTTGATAATCAACTGCTGAGCTAGCAGAACATTGGGAGAATCGCTCTGCATTAAAAATTCTTAACCCACGGTTGAGTATGTATGATATACACTATGTATGGCAGTTCACTTCTGTCTAAATTAAGTGTTCTAGGATGTACGATTGTCCGGAGAATGCAGTCAAACCTTACGATAAAAAGATAACCATGGGAACTAGAACATAGAAGTTTGAAGGGATTAGCGTATGTGGACCAAGACCTCAGCCTAGGCGACGCAGGGTAAAGTACAAGCAAGGAACATCCAACTTGAGTATGGCGTATCAATAGACTCCTAGCACACCAGACAATGAGTGATAAAAAATTGGCCGGGGGAAGAGCAGGACGACTCACCAAACGAGGGTAGCGAGCTTCGCAGACTGATGGCAGTGTTGCAAGCTGAAGTCACTTGCCTTATTTGTACATTCACGGCTTAGTCAGCCAGAGATATCTCGACCCACCAGGAGCTTAGTCAGCCTCTGCTGGAAGGAGATTAGTAATCACCAGATTCTCATGACTCGTAGTTTATTACACTGCCACCTCAGCGTTCATTCTCTTACACTGTCGCTGAGGTGAGACTTCTATAGATCATTCCTTTTATTTATAGTACTGATCATGTACCTAGAACTTACTTTTATAATAGGTACATAATACAGCATTCATTCTCTTACACTGTCGCTGAGAACTTACTTTTATAATAGGCAGAATGTAACGTAACAAGGTAGACATAGCCTACGAGAAAAAATTTCTGTCTACACCAAAAACACTAAATATGAACTTTTGTTGTCGTTACCGGTATGAGTAATGAGAGCCTAGTGTGTGAAATCAAAGGACAAGACTGCAACAACGAGGGAGCGAAGAGGCCAGTGGTCCTTGTGGTGCGTAAAGTAATACCACCCTTGGATGGCCGATACTGTAACCAGATAGGGTGAGATATTCGGATTCGAAAATGGAGTTGAAGAAGGGTGAAGGACCTCCGAGTAAAAGAGCAGCGACTGTGATACCGATGTACGCAGCGCCGAACCTAAAAAAATCACAGATGCGGGTGCCGTCGAATGATGAGAAGTAAAAAAAAAAGGCATACGTCTCGTTCATTGAACCGAGAGACTCTATCTTGAAATGAGGGGGAGACGATGAGGGGAAACGAAGGAAAGAAAGAAAGAAAAAAATGCGGAGACTGAAAAAAAAAAGCGGGAATAAACCGTTGAGAAGCAGGGGAAGAGTAGAGAAATGGACAGCAGACCAATGGGAGCTTACCGTATTCGGTCATCCAAATTCTCGATCCGCCAGGCACCCCCGACAACGCCACTCCTTCAACTTCCTTGACTCGTTCAGGGTGCAGACAGCGTATATCGATGATCATCATCTGGCTGTAGTTGGCTGTAAGCCCTGTATTTATCCATCTGGGTTCATTCTCTCGCTCGTGCTCAACTTCGATCTGTGACTGGACGTTCTGGAAGTGTGCTCCGAAGACGTAAAAAATAGAAAATTTGGTTCGCATCAATGACAGGGAAGGAAAGAGAAGCAAGCCTGTTACGTTGGTCACGAATGACGCGAGACAGCGCGTTCTGTGATTGTAACGTTTTAGCCCCAAAGTTAAACGTTAAACGTTAAACAATTCACGGCGCTGGTGCATGTTTCCTCTCAACTATAAATCAGAGCTCTAGCTGTGATATATACAGCGAGTTAACAGCTCTTTTTGCGCAACGCCAAATGGGATCTTGTTATTTTATTTTTATTTCGGAGATCCTCGAAAGGTGCTTCCTCTCGCTGACGGCACCATGCGTTAGATTATAAAACAGATCTCTCCCTAAATCCATAATCTTCAACTGAATCTCTCTGCCTCAGTGCCTGCCTTCTCGAATCATTTGGTGACGCACATACACATACGAGTTTATATTTCCCGACTGCGACGGCATATAGATTTGCCTGGAACAGAAGCAACTGTCGGCACTGTGCTTTTCTTTCTTCTCTATTTTCCATAAGTTGATCGTTGAACTAAGGTATCCAAACCCACCCGACCCAGTTAGCCTCCGAATCAGGAGGGCATCGCTTCACAACAACGCGTCACCTCCCAAATGATCAACGCGTGCTCCCAGCCTCTCCAAACCTTCTTCTCCATACTTCCAAAATTTCAAACCCAGCACGAATCATCACCGTGACTCGGACCTAACGCGAACGACTCGAAGAAACAGGAAAGAAAGAAAGAAAGGGGGGGGGGTCCGTGCGCTCATTTGTTTCTTCTCTCGGCTGCTATTCAGACTTGAAGCTATTGATTCCGATTCCGAGAAGATCCAAATGAGAGAATAAGATATACTCAATCATCACGACCTTGTACCGGCTTCGATCCAAAACCCAACTTGGGTACGGGGGGTGAAATGAATGTCCCACAATCATTACCCATGACTTAGAACCAAACTCCAGCTTGAATGTCCATTATGATAGAGCGACGGAGAGAGGGAATACAGACGCAGTAACCCTAGGCCTATCATGCGACTGATGTATTACTATTAAACAATCGCACGACGACCGAACCGCGTCTCGATCATGTGAGCAATACATGATCGTGAAATCTACAAAACATCCGCTTCTTCGTCCTCGTCCCGAACCACCGGCAGCACCTTCCTCACCATGCACCATGCCTTCCTCCCCTTCCTCTCACTCCGATTACCGATATCGATGACGTTGTTCTCGCCCTACTTTGAGCTTTCCAACTTACCCAAGTTCTTTTACATGTCGACCAACTTCCTTCCTTCCCCTCGAGCGAAAGATTTTTTCACACCAAGTACGTCGCCTTCCCCGACTATTCGGTCATACTCAACGCTCGCTCAATATATTCATTCAGTGTCGGTTTCCCAAGTTCAGAAACGCAGTATCTATATATCTATAAGTGTGGCGCATCTTGAATGCTCGCCTTTCTTTCTTTCCGGCCTTCAATACTGAGACAAAATCGCATCCTGTCAGCACAGAAGATGAAGGTCCAAAAGCCATTCTTCAACATCGACTTCCTCGCTGCCCAAAAGGAAAAGTTTGCGTGTGCGTCGTATGTCTATATGCTATATACCCTTCTTACGAGTCTTTGAATATCCACGTTCTGGTCAGACGTCCTTGTCAGTGGAACCAAATACGTAGTTCTCACGCGGCCCCAGCTCTCCATTCCGAAAAAAAAAAAAACGATCTCGTCAATCACATTGCACGAATCGTGGATGTCTCCATTTACTCCGGCTCGGCTTTTCACTCTTATATCTCCTTCATCATCATATATCACTTCGTGGGATGGACTCTGCACACGTGCCATGCTCTTTATACAATCTTGAGCTAACGGAATAATAAAAGAGCAACAATGAATCAGTCCCGGTGGACAGGAAAGAACCGACGGTCGATCGAACAAAGAAGGTGAGTAGGAAAAAGTTTAAACAACCTAGAACGAGAAAAAGGAGTTAGCGACGCAAGAGTGGAGGGAGACGAAGAGCATGTACTATGTACAACACTGTAAAAGTTGAGCGATGAAGAATAATCCAAGACCACAGCCAACCTTGCCAAACAAAAGCGGCGAGGGTGGCCGATCAAGGAAAAACTAACGAGAAAACTCGGGCTTGGAAAAGGGGAGTGGGAATAACCGCAGCGATGCGCAGTGCGCACACTGCAATCAATAGAAAGGGGTGGAGAAATTCTATTCATGAGGTTAATCTCCAAGTCGCCAGTCTCACGGTCAGCAATCAAGAGTCGATTCACTCAATTGTCCTATCCAGCGATTGTTGCGTGTGAAACGATTCGGTTCCGTCATTGCACCGGTTTTCAGACGCGCTTAGAAACGTGAATCCACAAAATTAATTCCGACATAGTATCCGAGCCAGGGGGGGATCAATTGATCGGCTTTTTGACTTGCCCATAAGCCGCGCTCTTCAACCTGTGCTGTGAGTTGAAATGAAAGCAGAAACATGAGGGGTCAATTTATAGTACAGTTTGGCATGCCGCTCCTAGTAACGAAAAGTCTCGCTTCCTAGTAACGAGATCTTTGCCTCGAGGAGGAAAGCGAAACATCACAGGGTATCTTGGCATACCTCAATCATCACACTGCCTGCATTCTCACGGGCAGTAGAAGATTAACTGCCTTCAATGCGGTGTAGTTGGCTCTTTGAAGGGCTCTTTGAAGGGCAGTTGAGATCGGCTGATATTAAATAAGATCTGGGCTCCCGATTCTAACTGCCCTCCAAAGAGACAATAACGCCGCATTGAAGGCAGTTAAAATCCTACTGCCCGTGAGAATGCAGGCAGTGTCAAGGCTGTCCTGAGTTGCATCGCAATGAACATGCGCTCTCCATATGAAAACCCAAAGCCTCAACAGAAGGGTGTCTTATCTTGTCCTGCTATTAACGTCCTTTTTGCCATCCGCAGATTTCAGAATAGACAGCGGCGTACCAAAGTGAATAGGAATACGTTTCTGTATCGGGCGTCAACTGCAGAGACAATGTTAATTTTTCAAAGAGTTGCATATTTATTTTTGGCGTTACTCAGGCTCGTTTTTTTCTTCAGTGAGTCTGTGCAATTCTCTCCCGGCTCTCCGTTTCAACTACGTGAAGGCCCTGGACTGGCGCAATTGAATGCAATCACCCTCTGGCAGTTTGGGCAAGGTCGTCTTTTATCAGCTGTGGTCACTTTACCAATGCAGCCCCTTGGGACTGCAAATGACGGGAGTGAAACAACTTACCTTTACCAGGCACTCAACTCGGCAACTGTCACCAAGACCTCGAATGGAATTCCAATCGCTCAGGAGACTTTTCTACCAAGTGAGCTGCTGTTGACTTCTTGTAGATTGACATTAGGTTTTCAACTCTGATAGCCCCGCGTACCATAATTGCTTCTGCGTCTGGATGGCATGAGCCGGCACAAGATATAGCCTGCAGTCTTGTCGATGCCACATTTGGCGAGTGTATAGTTGGTGGGACTATAGGGAATAGCGGAACACCTGTGGCGGAAATCATCGCAGTCACTCAGCCATCCGTCGTATCTCCTGTCGTATCTCCTGTTACTGTCACCTCTCTTGCATCTCCATGTACGTGTATTAAGTCCCCCTTTCCTCTCTGCATCATGCTGAATATTATGCAGCACAGGCACCAACTACAGAGGCTTCGAGCAACAGCACAACTCCAACGAGATTGATCGTCGGGGCTACAGTTGGTGGAATTCTCGGTCTCGCGCTAATACCTGTCGTCGGACTGGTCTTTCTGAGACGCTGGCGGCGGCAAAAGAAGAACCTTCTACCTCGCGCCTATAATGAGCATTACACATCTCCAGCTCCTGACATGCAGCCATCCACGAAGTCAGAGATGCGTAACGAGCATTCTCAAGTCAGCTTAACAGACCGGACTAATGTCATGATTCTTCCACCTCGCAAAGCCCTGTTCACAATATCTAGTAGTCCTATTGTATTGGGCGCCAAATCTGAGCTATCAAGCAGCCAGGGGGCAGAGATTGGTGATCGAGGGAGAGTTTTAGAGACAAGAATGATATATAGTGCTTCAGAGGATGACACTCTTCCTAGATATACATCATAGAAGCCAAGAATGATTTGACTGGCTTGATTGCCTTTGGTCAGGCTTACGCCTTTTTGGTACGTACGCCATTACAGCGTGCATTCCTTGAGATCAAAGGATGTAGAAAGTTCTCGCGCTTTCCAAAAAAAATACATTCCACCAGAACTTCTTCGATGTTACTACGAACCTAAATTTTGACCGCAAAAAAATCAAAGTCAGCTGTTGAGATGTGCAGCCACATCAAGTAACATTTAGTAGCATTCTCTTGGAGGGATATTTGCAGTTTGTTTGAAGGTAAGCACAATCAGAAAGATACATTTTTGCAATGTATTACACAATTTCACAATCAGCTATAATGATGGTGTTTACTGCCAAAAAAAATCTGCTAACTTATAAAATTTCACTAGCTATAGCAAGTTATACATTATTTACAATTTGATTGTTATAACAAGTGCTGGAAATAATAATTTACTTGATATAAAAATAATAATAAATACTGCGCCATAGCAACAGCGTCTGAACTTAACTCGGATTTTGCAATATTTTTAAGTCTTGTTGACAGCGACAGGGGGTTCGAACCCACTCCTCGGCATTTTTTTTGTGTCAATAGAAGCCCCGGATCTCAGATTTTACCCGGATTGAGGTTGACAGTAACCTGATTATGGCAATATAATGCATTTGAGTGACTTGCTCTCACAAGTCTTTTGTAAATAAATAAGAGCTTGTTATAACAATACTAATTATACAATATCTTTGTCCCTAGCTCACTCTAAACTCTGGCACTACTTTGCGGGTATTGTCCATCAATCAGGACACAAGTCCCAGGTCTGGAATTGAGGTGTGTGCATTTCCAAGAATGGAACCTCATCTTCTGCCCAGCCTGCTGAGTTGGAAATTGCATTGCAGGTATTATGTTTAGGTGTGGTGGTTTCCATATATTTGTACTGTCTTTCCCCCATCACCTGGCCTGGAAGGACTGAGTGAACTGCAGGATCCCAGTTCACTCAGTCTCCCCAGGTCCATTGCTCTTTTACATTGTTGAATAGCAAGCTTGGCAACATCAAAAAAAGCCTCTTAATTGTAAACTGAAATCTGTATAATGTAATGCTTTCATATCACCACTACACTTTAACCCTAAAGGAGGGTATTGATGTTAATGAGTTATAGGTGTAAGGAACAGAGTCAATGGACAAGTCCTTTAAGTTAGTTCTAAAGAGGGTATGATTCTTTATAACTAATGGGGAAACTGTCTGGTAGGCAACATACTACGAGCAACTACAACTTACTAGTGTCTAGGGGTATTGTGTACTAACAGTAGTTAATACAAGGTATAGGTGATTGTTTAGATCAGGTATATGGAATTGGGTGAGTCTTGCAATGGTGTGCTTATTGGCACTATATTCACTTAGGTTCTTACTGAATTTTCACACAGTAAAGGAGAAAACTGATATATTGTAACTAACCCAAAGAATAGTGAGACTAAGGAAAAAGGAAAAACTGGGGGGGATATTTGGTTGGCCTTTTATACCAATAAGGTGGGGAAGTTATTGAATAGCATGAGTCAATTTCCTTTTGTTGGGTATTGACTCAACTTGACTCACTCAATGTTTTCCCTATTAAGGTTATTAAGTCCCAGCCTCCTCCATTCCTGTGCTTACTATTAGCTTCTAGAGTAATACTACTTACTGACTACATTAATATAAAGGCTCCACTCACATGGGCAAAACCTTGCTTGCACACTGGAGATGGTTTCATTGATGAGCACCAAGCGGCAGATTATTCATGATTCCTGTACAATAGCCTCGGTTTCGCTCATCGGTCCTTTTGGTCCTCACTTTCTTGGGACATATGAAGAAAAAAGGAGAAGAGTTGAGCAGATGTCTATGACAATGAAGAAGGAAGCAAAGACAGTCTGGTTAATATTAAGTGCCAAAATATTGTGCTGGGTGTCTATTTGCTTTTGAGCCAAAAACACATTTGAATATGTGAGAAATGATCTCATCAAAATGTAATTTACAGGTGTGGAATAGACCTTGCAAGCGAGGTAATTACTAAAAATGTATATAGACTAATTTATATTACCTACCAACTATGTAATTTATAGTATTATTATTGATATAGTTCCATTGAAAGGTTTCACATCAGATTGACCAACAGAAGTGGTCAATACCTGACAGAAGCCTCCCCTTCTGCAGGCCAAGCCTTTGAGGCCTTTTTGGCATCCTTCCCAGACCGGATTATAGTGCTAAACATTTCAAACAACTAGCGCTGAACTTATCTGGTGCTTAATTGATTTCCAGCGCTTGTTTTCACTTTCCTTCCTTCTACATTAATATTACTACAAATGTATATATACTAATTTATACTCAGGGTCACAGAAAGTATTGGTCCCATGATGTGACAGTGAGTTTGAAATTTTCATTCTCTCGACTTGACCTTTGTCATTCTCATTCCCCAGTGCTCGCTCACACATAACACTATTACTACTACCTGCTCTGCTCCAATATACTACATTGACGGACTCAAAACTTTGTGTGACCCCCATTCGCTGTCAAAACAGCATCAACAATATTGTCCATATGCCCAACATACTTGTCAACATCTTTGGCTTCAATTTTCCCCCAAGCTTCATGGACAGCCGTAATGAGCTCTTGAACAGAGGTAGGAGGATGGGGCCTTGCCCAGACATGCCTTTTGAGCTTGTGCCAAGGAGGTTCAATTGGATTAAGGTCAGGGGAAGATGGCGGGTGTGGGAAGATGGAAATGCTATGGTCACTGAACCATTTTTTGGTTGATTTCGCAGCATGAGCTGGGGCTCCATCTTGCTGGAATGTTATATCCCCCCTTTCTACCCTCATCTTTGCCCAAAATGCCTGCAGTCTCCCCTGCAAAACCTGCTCCTGGTAATGAGTTGCATTCAACCCTCCTCCCTTGCCTTCTGGATACTCCAGCACCACCAATGGCCCTCTCTTACCCTTCATTATGCAACCCCACACCATCACCCAAACTGTTGATTGCTTAAATGTCGGTACTAAGCATTCCTCATCATATTCTTCATCAGGTCCACATGTTACATAAACTCTGCCATTCCTGTCCCCAAGGTACACATAGCATTCATCTGACCAGATGACTTTTGACCAATCATGACCCTTCCTTTCATCAGCCCACACTTTCCTCTTCCTCTTCTGAAGCTCTGTGAGATAAGGCACCTTGCAAGCAACCCGTTGATGCAAGTTTGCCTCATCAAGATGTTCTCGCACAGTTGTGGCACTGATGTGCGGGTTCATCATGTTTCCAAGCTCCACAAAAGCTGCCCTCCGGTTCTTCTTTGCATTACGAACAAGTGTTTGTTGTGCTCTTTCATCAACCTTGTGTGGGCACCCACTGTGAGGGTGATTTTTGGTTGAGCCTGTCTTCCGATATTTTGTCCAAATTTTTTTGGCAGTACTGGGAGGAATATTGACCAGTTCTGCCGATGCAACAATGGTTTTTCCTCCAAGAATAGCACCTATTAGTTGGTTTTTAATTGCTTCATTGTGCTCCGTGGCAGGCATGTTACAAAAAGTAGGTAATAAACATATTTTCAATGGGAACTTTCAAATGCATTGTGCCATAAATGATCACGGGACCAATACTTTCCGTGATCCCAAGTGTTACCTACCAACTATGTAATTTATAGTATTATTATTGATATAGCTCCATTGAAAGGTTTCACATCAGATTGACCAACAGAAGTGGTCAATACCTGACAATAGGAATGATAATGAGCTTGTTAATGTTGGCTCAGAGCCTTATATACCTAAGTACATAGTATCTAGAATGTTTTAGTAAATACTGTAAGTATCTACAGTAAGTATCTGACTAATGTCCTTGGATGAGTAAGAAAGAGTACAGAATGATATGGAAATTCAGAGAATATTCTGTAATGTTTAACAAGTTTCTATAAGCTTCATAGTTTACACTTGCACTCAATATGAAATCCTCACCCAGGTTCCTCAGGTTTCTTCAGGTTGCCTCCTAGGTAACCTGAGGCCCAGACTATTTTTCTGATGTCTCATATATATATATATATATATATATATATATAGAGAGAGAGAGAGAGAGAGGGCTTTCTCGGACCTCATTTGAACCACTACCATGCTTGTACTCACTCAAATGCTGTATAATCCTCCAGGGTGCCTAGGCAACAGTACATAAGGGTCTAATACCTGAGAGCACAAGTATACCAAAATTCTTAAATCCATGACAACAAAGTTGGAATAATAGAATGGTTATTAGAAGCCTTAGAAAGCCTGTTTAGGACTTTTTAGAGAAGCTCAGATTAGTTACATCTCACTGCCAAGTCTCGGCAAGCTAGAGCTGTCAAAGAACAAGTTATAAGTAACTTAATTAAATTTAAAAAGTAATTTGACAAGTTACTTGGCTCACGGTTGGGTAGCTCTTGACCTCAGACATGTTTCCCTCCGTGGAAATGACAGACCGATGCTCGAAGTGTATGGAGGAATCAAGAAACCTAGTAGGGACATGGAAACCTGTCTGTTCTACCCCTGAAGCAAATGCTCTGACCGTTCTGTCAAGTGATTGATTGTGAGCTACCAGCAGCAGGACAGCAATGGGGTAAATTCCCTGTATGAAGTGTAATAAGTAACACTATCTAAGGAACAGTAAAAAGCTTCGAGCCACATACCGCTAGCTGAGTGTTTACAGGTGTATACACGTCACCCAGGGTCCCTAATTTCAAAGGGATAACCGAGAATACAAGCACAGTGAACTGCATTACATGGCTTTGGGGTCAAATCTGATATATTCTGCATAGAGATATGAAAGACATACACAAGAAAGAGTGTATATTATACCTGTCTCAATGAGTAGAGCAAACATTTTTCCGATTCTTGTCTGAGTGCCTGTGGTAGTATCTAAAATGTGCCGTATTTCCTTCCTCCTCCTCCTGAAAGATGAACGAGAAGTAAATGAATCAGGTAATAATGTAAGCACTGAAAATTTACGGACCAAGCTTTGAGTGAAATCAACGACGTGGCGATAGCGTTGGTCAAGACAGAAGACACTAGAGTTCCAATCTGTGTCACGTTAATCCCTACAGTGAGCTGGTCGATTGATGGACCAGTTTTGGTCTTGATTTCTATTAACATAATCGCGACACGAATGGCGATATTGAAAATGACGGAGCCTATGAGTGATAGTCAAAGATTCTGGTAGTTAATATATGAGAACTCAGATTCAGCATCACATACCTGCACCAAGGCAGAGAACGAGCAAGCATACTTTAAGAGTCTTTGTTCCATCAGCTGAGCAGAGTACCCAAGCGCGCCAGACCACCACTCCATCGGTGAGGATGTACTTTTCAATTTTGTTTCAGTTCAAAGGAACGTTAACCTACCGGCAACACACCCACATTCACCGTCATCAATGCGTTAAAGAAAGGAATGTAACTTGACGGTGCGCCAACATTGGGATCTGGGGACAGGAACCAAACTTGTATCAACTGAATCAATGTACAGACTGAAGCTATCCAGGATGCCGTCGATTGAATGAACATGAAAAGTATCATTCCAAATAATACTTTGCGCGCTCTTGTTGTAAGTCCTCGTCGTCTGCATTCCAGTTCAGGATTATGAAGCATAAGACACGGGAGAGGCTAACAGCATAATATAGGATGATACAGGAACCAAGACGGCATATATCCCTATCAAAGGAATAAAATTTTAGGGTTTGCCGAATTGTCATAACAATTGAACAACGCGCCGTATACAAATGTCTGTGGTATAATAGCAATAATATGGCCGCTGCTGCTATAGAGAAGGGTCAATGCATGTTCGTGCTCTTCAGCGCTGTTTGGAGTCATCCCTGTCAGACGACGAGACAGGAAGAGGAGCGGAAGGCGAGCGAATGAGAGAGATAAAAACTTCACAGAGAATCAGCTCGGTGATGTTTTTGAGGGACCACAGCAACGTCGCACTGACAAAATGAAGGAAAGATGAAAGTGCATTCATAAGCCGTCATCTGAACGAGATTATAAATGCGGGCGCATTGCCATCCTAGGCTTGTTGATCATGACAACCGCAAAACGCGAGATGCCTTATCAGGGCCCCCTGGTGTCTGAAAGATTATTCAAGAGATAAGTTTAGGAAGTTTAATTTAGAAACTTTGTTTTGTGTTGTCCCAACAGCATGATGGGGGATGGGGCGCTACTGATGAAAAATAACTTAGTTTCAGTAGTGAAGTGACTTGAGCTATCAGGATGTTTTATGTATCCTTTGATCAATTCTGGCTTGATAATCAACCGCTGAGCTAGCAGAACACTGGGAGAATCATTCTATCTTTTGATCAATCCTGGCTTGATAATCGACTGCTGAGCTGGCAGAACATTAGGAGAATCATTCTATCTTTTGATCAATTCTGGCTTGATAAGCAACCAATGAGCTAGCAGAACATTGGGAGAAAATTAAACATTCTTAACCCACGGTACACTATATAATATGTGGCAGTTCACTTCTGCCTAAATTAAGTGTTCTAGGATGTACCATTGTACAGAGAACACAGTCAAACTATGTCTGAAAAACCAAATATAGATTATGGCCGCTTTTAAGCGGCATAATCAGCATAATCCAAAAACTCGCTGATGATTTATAATAAAAATGATGATTTTCGGCATTTTTTGGTGATTATGGCAGTGCGACTATTCGCGTAATTTTCATTACAAATTTAAAGCGTTTTTCCGGGTTTTCTGACATAGAATGTATCAACGGTTCCTGTGGTATCACCCCTGGATGGCGAATACTGTAACCAAATAGGGTGAGATATGGGATTCGAGAACGAGTTGATGAAGGGAAGAGCCAACCTCGAAGGTAAAAGTGCAGCAATGGTGTGATTCTGATGTACGCAGCGCCGGACCTGAGAAGACAGATGCGGGAGCCGTCCAATGAGGAGAAGTAAAAAAGCCGTACGTATCGATCACACTGTTTTGAATGAGAAAACCGAGATGATATGGGACAAGGTAAAGAGCGAAACTGGCGGAGACCAAAAAAGACAAGGTACGTTCCCACAGAGAAGCGGGAAAGGCTGTTGAGAAGTAGGAGTTTAAATTCGAGAGACAGGCAGCAGCTTACCATATTCGGTCACCGAAATTCTCGATCCCCACAATGTTAAGTCCCCATATCCACCAGTAGCAATTGCGTTTTGGTTTCGATGCGGATCTTGGCTTCAAGTTCTCCCTGTGCCTTTGATTTGATGAAAATAATAAAAGCAACGTGGTCTTGTAAGAGTGGAACCGCCGCATCCAAAATTTTACCCCAAGTTAGGGCAATAAATGCAATAAGCAAGCAAGTGAAAAGGGTAATTCGTGAATGAGTCCAGTCTTTAGTTCTGTTGAAGAGTTACAGATCGCAGTTCAGCAAACAGGTTAGTCAAAAATTTCAAGACAATCCTGGAGATCTCATACACCATCATGTGGGTGGCAATGAATACCCCTAAAATGGATACACCTAGAAGAAGTAATTCATTACCAGTTGTTTCCATGTGGAATGGAAGACTTTGAAGTTTAGGTTATACATAGCAAAACCAGTTGATATCACTACTACTGAAGATATTACATTGCTGTAAATGGAAAAGGCATGGGAGGTAACAATCGATTGCTCTTCTGGTATCATGACCAGAGTGAAGGACACTTTGACTGCATTTTATTATAGAGGATATATATATTCATAATCTCGACAGCTCCATCATAATGCTGAAGTTGGGAGTAGTCCACACTGCTGAGACTTGTATGGGAACTTATGACTTGTTTTCTTGAGGTCCAAGCATGTGACATTAGTGATTGTGCACAGGTGTATTACCAATGTATAGAACAAGCCCTACATGGGAAGCCCTTACCCAAACCTGCATTGTAGTCGAGCATGCAAAGCGTAGCCTCTTCAACTCATCACCGCAATTATTTGTGGATCATCTCAGGTCCCAAGAAAAAAAGCATCAAGGTTACTTGATGCCCTGCCGATGGTAATGGGCCAACGCTGCCGCGTGGCAGGGACTCGTGCCCAGCATACATCTTCTCATATACTGTCAAAGCCATGGAATGTTAATTGCAATGATGAGCACTGTTGTATGACATCACAAAATGCAATCCCACCTTAATGTAGCTCAGTTCCATTGGACTGGATCTTCTCATATGCTGTCAAAGCCTTGGAATTTCAATTGCAATATAATCCCATGATAGTTACACTGTATCCACCATTTAGTTTGAGTAATCAATATTATGAGACTAATACAAAATTGCCTGTCTAGGATCAGGCACAGAATTCACCACCTTAAAAACTCAGCATTCCATTTCATTCCATGCACTCGTAATTAGCAACTATAGACACAGGGCGGAGCAGAATGTTACTCTCAAGACAGTTTTTAGCCCTGTGTGTAGTGTGAGGTGAAATGGAATTACTACAGGTTACTATCCTACACTCTACAGGACACAGCAACTATATGAGCGACAATGGACATTTCTTGCAAAGATTATTCTGCATGTGAAACCTCATAGCGAAGAAAAAATAAATAACTATACCTTAGTCGATATTGCAGCAAGTAAAATAAACAAAAGAAATATTGTCCCATATGCCGTTTAATACACCGTGATCAATATCTGGTCATTAAGGAAATATCATCTCAGTGGTACGACGAGTTCCGTTGAGATGCTGCTCACCAGATATCACTACATAAACCCATTGCGCTGGGAGCTCGTCACTGAAACCTAGGAGCCAAGGAGAGGGAACTCAGTTAAGATGCGACGGAATCCTCCAAACAATGGCAGTTACTATCTACTTCGGCAGATACAGCCAGACTGGTCTCGGACCAGATGTAGAAATGCTAGCCCATGAAACGGTTCGCCTACTGACAGATCTCTTTGCGGCGTCTTATTTGGAAATGTTGTTCACATGGCTGAGCTTGCCTTTGAGCCATTGGCAGGCAAGGAAACAAAGGTACCCGACAAAAGTACAGAGGGGAACATGTACAAGCTGGCAGCATCACGGAGATGTGTTCTCTCCCTCGATGTCCCAACTTGATGGTGTTTTCTCAAACTTCACGTTCTCAGTGACGGTCCACTGAAAGTGCATGCGGAATAGTGAAACGGTAATGACATTGTGCTGCAATAATGATTTATATCGATTTTGAGTTAAGGACGAGACGAAGAATTGAACCCTCCCTTGTTCTGCTCCCAATTTCGCGAGAATGCCCTTCAATGATGTAAATCATCTTTTCATCCTGGACCAAAACTTGTTACTTGCCAAATGGACTTCTACCTCCCACCCATTTTGATCGTGAAAGGTGTATGATACTGTAACGAGAGAGATGAGATATGGGATTCGAGGAATGAGTTGATGAATGGTAAGAGACTTCCGAGTAAAAGAGCAGCAAGATGTACGCGGCACCGAATCTGAAAAGCACAGATGCACGATTCATCCAACGAGGAGAAGCAAAAGACGGCATACGTCTCATTCATAAACGCAAGCGAGAGAGACGATGAGGGAGAAGGAAGGGAAGGGAAGGTAAGTAGAAGACGATGAGGGTGAGAGAAGGAGGGGAAAGAGCCAAGAAAGCGCAGACTGGTAAAGAAAGAAAACACGGACCTACACAGAAGCGGGGATAAGTAAGCTGTTAAGAAGCAGGGGGAGGAGCAGAATTCAATTTTGAGAAACAGACAGCGGACCAATCAAACGTCTTTGGGGAACTTACCGTTTTCGGTTACCGAAATCCTTGATCCGCCAGGCACCCCACAATGCCATTCTTTCAATCCCACTCTCACTGAAAACTCGTTCAGACAGCGACCGAAATTTTCGATCCGCCAGACATCCCATGTTTCTATACTCTAACTCTGGCTGAAAAGTCTGAGTCGTTCAGCCAGCGCATATTAACCATCATCAATTGAGGAAATGGGGTAATAGGCTGCTGTGCTTATCCGACTGGGTCTTGAAAGGGCGCTCCAGAGACGTACGAAACCGAAATTTCGTGGTGGGAAGAGAAACATGCCGTTACGTTGGTCACGAATGACGGGAGGCAACGCGTTCCGTGACTGTAAGTTGTGACGTTCGACCCTTTTTCTGGCAAAGTTAAACAGTGATGGTGCTTGTCTCTTCCAAGCTATACTTAAGTCGGAGCTCTAGCTGTAACAGATTGGTAACAGATGCAGCAAATATGAATTCGAAACATCGTCACCCGGCGTAAAATGGAATTTTTTAATTTTTTAATTTCGGATATCCCCGAAAGCTCGCCGACAGCACCATGCGGTCTCATCCAAAAAGATTCCAAAACAGATCCCCTCCCTAAATCCACGATCTTCAACTGTACATGTATCGCTGTATTCGTCTTAATTCGATGACGCATCCTATCCCCGACCAACAGAAGCAAGCGTCGGTATCGTAATCCTGACCCAACGGTACTGTTTTCTTCCATCACCAAAGCATGACCTAGTTAGCCACCGAATCGGTGGTATCGTATCATAACATCGGGTCACCGTTTGGATCGTCAATTAAACGAACTCGTCAGCGTTCTAAGCAGCTCCAAGCTCCCAACAGGGTACACCATTAGATGGCTCGCTCCTTCGGATCAGCTTCTAGTTTACTTCTCCCCTCGAATGTTCTCCATACTTTCAAAAATCAAACCCAGCACCAATCGTCATTGGGACCTGATCGACTCTTTTGCTACCCCATCCAAACTCCGCCCATCGTTCATTCGCAAACTTTGTTTCTATTCTCCGACTCGGAGAGAGTCTGCGACCAGCTGCGACCCCGTCTTCTCATCCCAGGGACCAGCAAGAATTAGAACTCTTTTCTGGTTATCACACCCTGCGCGTGGACGACTCAATCTTCCTTTCCGTCAATAAGGGTAGTCATAAAGTTGATTCAAGGTATGTAGATCCGGGGGGTC
Organism: Collybiopsis luxurians FD-317 M1; assembly: GCA_000827265.1. NCBI lineage: Eukaryota > Fungi > Basidiomycota > Agaricomycetes > Agaricales > Omphalotaceae > Collybiopsis > Collybiopsis luxurians. The sequence goes on from KN834844.1 coordinate 177,533, forward strand.
GGTACAACAGTTCATTCAGAATCAAGAATCGAGTGTCGATTCACTCGATGACACAAAGCATGAGTGGTCAATATAATCAGTCGATTTTGATGCCAAATCAGCAGTCGTACCGACTGCTGTACCGACTAGAAGAAACGGGTCTGTACTGACTTTCTGACTATTCTTATGCTTCCGTCGAATTTCGAATAAGACCGAGAGTACAAGACTCGGACGGAAGTGATGGTGAAAGAAAAGGGCCCGTGCGCTTGTTTATTTTTTCGACTACTATTCATACTCCAATCTCGAGATCCAAATTCCAGCATAGAATAGGATATATTATATACTCAATGCGATACACTCAATACATAACTACTACTTCGATTCACGTAACCTCAAACCCAACCGATCCTGGATCTCCCCTCGCTACAGTCCACGGTCCCACTTGGTTGAACTTCGTGATATTTACGGAATAACATAGGTTTCTTAGCGGCGAATGAGCAATATCAAAGAGGGAGGGCGAGAGCGGTAATGTCTCATAACCATTACGTCTAATACCCCAAAACTGCAACATGCTTGAATACAATAGAGCGACGGGCACTAGAGTTGATTCTGATCAGATTCTGATTAATCTTCAATGAAGGGACGTGGATGTAGGTAAGCAAAAAATAATCGTTCAATAGTGTCGTGGACCATTCTTATACGCGCTCCTGAGATAGAATTTGCCAGTGGTGGCGTAGGATATCTCATTCTTCAAGATCACCCCTTCCAACCACACCGCGAATTGTGTCGATATGTTACACACAGATTAGCTTTATAATCATTTTATTTTGCTTGAGAAATAGACTCGTGCTCCGGGTAAAGTTATGATATATAGTTACACGGAATGCTAGAAACAGGTGGCTCTTTGTTTCCATCTTTATTTACGTTGCTCTTTTCATTGCTTTTTCGAATGACTTATGGTTGAGATAATTTCATGAATTGAACGCTAGGATGAGATTTTATCGGACTGCTGAGAGACGAGAACATTCAAATATTCGGAACCGAAGGCATTACTCGTACTTATGAATAATCGAACGGAGTATAAAGTTTTCACGCTTCGAATTTAGAAGATAAGTTGTACAATGTATTCCAAAGCTAACAAATTCCATATAATACAATTCCTCTGCAGTTATTTTTGGTTTTTTTCTGTGTTAGTCCCCAAGTAATCAATCGCTCTCAACCTAAGTAATTTGGAGGAATGAAGGATCTTCATATCAAAGGTGTCCAATACGGGCAAGGAACCCTCGACGAGCTTCATGATCATGAAGATCTGTTCCCGGAATGATCCCTAGACTGGATACTCCGTCCTAGGACGTAAATTGATTAATCCAATACCCAACGGAGAACAAGAATTACATTTTCACTTACCTTGAAGAATAGAGTTCCGTGGTGATGCCTGTTGTGGTCAAGCATGATGATGCGAACCTTGACTCCGGGATGTATGCGGTACAATTGGTTAGGACCTGGGTGAATGCGGATCCACCTTTGTGCCTTTACATCTAAGCGGTCCTGAGATATGATCGATGTTCCATAATCTTTGATTTCCTTATACGTACCTTCGACATCGAAATAAATACCACTATCAGTCACAAGTCCGGCCAGTTCACATGGAAAGGCGAGCTCTCTACAAACAACAGTAATAGCGAGAATTTAGTTAGAATAGGCAAGCTAGCACATAAGAATACTGAGCCTACGGCTTATGAGTCAGCTGAACTAGTTGATCGACGAATTTAGAGATCTGTCGGAGAAAATGGGTATCAGGCATACTCAGAGACATTATATTTTACCTCAGAAGAATTGTCCGCGTCGTGACGAAAATCGAAAGGTACGACACAGTCCTCCTTGTCCAAAGGGTATCCCCATCCTTGGAGTAATTTTCGTGCGGCTTGTTCAGGGTCTTCACTGTCGTTGAAGGTTACTACCTCCAATCCTAACGCGGAGAGTTCTTCGGTGGTGATTTGAATAGACGAATCGACGGAGACATCATCCTGGTGTACGTATGCACGAAAGGCCATCTTGGATGGGGATTGAAGATTTCCGAGTGTCTTTTATGCTGTACAGTACATAGTACCGTGACCCTAAAAAAGCTGGGCATGTCCGGGGTCCCTAGTGGGCGAGACCCTTGGCAGACCCATCTTTGGTACTGGCACCTCGTATCGATACAAGCTACTACAAGAAGCAAAGCAAATACTTGTGGAGTTCAGTAGGGCTTTCTCGAATTGTCAAATGTAATGAATACTAGCTGAAATTGTATATACAGTATCGTAAATATTATCTCAATCGAAAATAATGAACCACCAGCTCATATTAACCCGCCCTTGAAAATCGTGAGTATAGACTTGCCTCAATGAGCGAATCGGAGCTTGTGCTGCTACCGAACGGATGCGTTGGCTCGGGTGGAACCGACCGTGCTTGCTTCTCACTTTGGAGCGCGTCGAGATAGTTCGATGAAACCGGGGGTTTAATTTTCATAAACTCCGAGTGGTATCTCCTGGCGTCTTCCAACACGCCCGCCAAAATGACATCTTCATTGTGGCGCAAACCCCATGTTCAATACAGACTAGTGTTGCAGAGATTCTCTCAACTTTGATGGGGCGAGTACGAAGCGAGATGAAAATTTCGAAACGCAGTCATTTGAGAACATCCATGTCGAACCTCTGACATCAGGCATTCCAGCCCAATCGACTTGATTCTTTGAAGGATTAAAGCGGTATCTTCCGGATAAATTCATGACCTTGTCTCGTTGAGGATATGTTGAGTCAAGATTGAAAAATATCAATTTTCGAAAGGTGTCTTCCTCAGAAAACCACTTGACAGCACAAGCTTTCCAGTATTAGAGATCCTCCTGTACTTATAGGATACGGGAACAAGTTGAAAAGGGGGAGGGGACCTCCGAGTAAAGTGCAGTGAAAATGATCCCAATGTGCTCTACGCAGGAAAGGACCTGAAAAGACGTAGATGTGTGAGTCATCCAATAATGAGAAGATAGCCACACAGCTCGTTCATCGAACCAACAAACTCGACCTTGATTATCATTAATGAGAAGAAAGCTTTGACAATGGGAGGGGGGAGGAGAACGGCGGAAAGAACGGAGACTGAAAAAAAAAACAGCACGGACCCACCGTTTGAAAGGAGCCGGAATATGCCGTTGAGAAGTCGGGGGAGAGAAGAGTTTAAATTTCAAGAAACAGAAAGCAGCTAACCCTTTTTGGTGACCGAAACTCTTGATTCGCCATGCCACTCCGTGAATCTTTTTCTTCTCTCTAACTCTCGCTGCAAAATCTGACTTGTTCAGACAGCGCGTACCAAACTTGTCAACAATCATCACCTGGTTGTAGCTCGTTATATTTACCCAGCTGGGTTCATCCTCTCATTTGTGCTCCGATTCTGCGACTCAAGTTTCTGGTAAGGTAAGGTAACATTTATTACCGGCTCGGAACCAAGAATTGATACTGATGGTGGAAAATTGGCAAGCATCGAGTTCAACAACTCAAAGTCAGGTGGAAGGATTTGGATCCGGTTGAGAATGGATGGAAAACAAAGGTTCAGCTTAGGAATGCCCCCTCTGTGCTGGATTCCTGGTTCAAGACATTCATGCAGCATAGATAAATGGTACGCAACTCTTTGGCTCCGGCATCAGGATCTTATCACTTCTTCATACATTTCCTATAATCACCCACTTATTTCTTCCCAATCTTTACCCCCCATACAGTTGACCCAGATTAGCATCTAGACAGGTTGCTGTCCCTCTGTACTTACACAATTTATCTCGAGGTGTTGATTCTGTGATAATAGCATAGGGTGAAGGTTGCACTCACCATTGGAAGGGAGCTCATGGGTAATGGAGGATCATCTATAAAGCTAAGCAAAGGAAGGGAGAATCTTCAGCTCAAAGCCACTGACAGCCTCTTCTACTTGTCCATCGTTCAACTGCTTATCATGTCTACTACTACTTCTATGATTACTGGGGTTACATGCAATGCTCTCATTCACTGCGATCAGGCCAACCCCATGATTGTTGTCGAATATGCATTTCTATCATAAATACACACAATAAAAACATTTCTACTAATCGACCTTTAGAATGCCACTTACTATCTAGTCGGAGCCAGTTTTTGGTGAGCCCTCAGAGTGTGCACTCAAAACTGCTAACAGGAAGGTGAGTAAAGGCTAAGCTCACCGATATTTAGGCCATGGTCGGTACGGAGGGTTTTAAATACAATGTCATCCCTTTGATCAAAAGGCATACGGTGTTGGAACTTGGCTCTGCTGAAAAGCTAAACTCCTTAATTCCAATTCCGAACAAGAACTACCTCCTCGGAATGTGAAGACGGATACTTAATCCCAAGCAGGATTCCCGGCGCCGCAATATGATTCCATCTGAAAAAGAATAGGCACTAAGGGTCGCGCAGCATCTCACCAGTGCTCGCATTTTCCCCCACAAAAAGCGATGTTGAGAAACTGAACATGTTGCAACTAATCAACTCCTGCTCCCTATTACTGCATTCATGTTCTATCTCCATGGTTACTGCACGATCTAGGAGTTCCCGAAGGCTCTGGCCTTAGACTGCACAGGTGGTAAAATCCTTCTATCTATTGCCCATTAGCAATTTCTTCCAGCTTTTGAATGTCTGAAGTATTTAATTAATATCACGCACGGTAAGAGTTAAGTGAGATACCGATTTCCAGCGACGAGTTTGTGCACCTGCAAACTTGGGTAGCTCTCATAGCTTTTATTGACTTGCAATCTCAGTCCATGATATTGTAGCAATGTGGCGCAGTGGTTTGATAAGAGTTGTGAGACTCGAATATTGGATGCAAATGATTATTCTGTTCTATGGTACTGGCCTCAAGTTAGGCCTTATATACTACATAACATATTATCTAGAAAGTTCTACATACTTCTACTATTAATATCTGAGTAATACTGTCTGCAGTAGGTGAGTAATCCAACTCGGAACTACATGTGCCGGATTGTATTAGTAATGTTAATCCGAGAAATACAACACATGATACTGGGTTCATTGCTGTAACCAAGACCTTGCATGCATGCTGGAGACGACACCGCCGGCTGCGGCATCATTAAGTGCTTGATAATGTCACTTGTAAGATGCAAAAATAAAACCGATTCCGTCAAAGTGTTTCTGCGACATAGACAGCAACTTCAAGGTGATCCACTAGCGATATGTAACCCAGGCATGTGAGATGACATTGGTAGATATTTCCCGAATGCGCTCATTAATTAGGCATACATGTAGGACAGTAGTAAGCAGAAAGGTGGCGATAGGTCATCATGTCATTAAAAGAATTGCGTTTCCGTCTCATTAGAGCTAGCATGATCACTGTGCAACGTTTTATGCCTCACTGATAATGGTGAGTAATTTTCAGGACGATTGAACGGTCGTTAGCCGTACGTTTGCCAACCGGAAATCAGCCTCCATTTCGGTTCAACGTATATGATTAGTTCTATCTCCGCTCCCTCTCTCATCGCCTACGAAGACTGTATGAAGATCATACAACTGTGGAAGTGGCCGATATTAGCTTGAAACAGTAGCAGTCGAGTACGCAGCGAACGAGCAGCTGCGGGCAATATATTAACGTACATCCAATGACAATTGTACGATTGTCATATTTTCGAATGAACTTTCCTATTTTACAAAACAAGGCAACAGGATGAGGGAGCTCAGGTACGCATTCCAATGGTGTTACTGCGTCGCCGGCATTGAATTGACTACGATATGTAAAGGAGAGGGCTTGGAGAAGAAGGATGGTTTTTTTTTCAAAGTCGCCGGAGGTCTAGAAGAGATTTTAAGGTTCAGAACGAAATAATCACATTTCCGAGAGACATACGGCCTAAGTAAACTTGAGTCGGACGAAAACCTGGACCTCTCCCGAATCTCATCGTCATTTCGGCCTGGAAGAATACTCTCCACACTCTCGTTTGTTATCGTTCTCAACTACATTCGGCGACAATATAGATTTAGGGATGAGATTGGGGCAAGGGAGCGCTCACCAAACCATTCGTATGCTGCATCTGATTCTCTGCACTCCTCTGTCGGATCCTCTTCCTCGCGACTGTACAAAACCCTGCTAACGAGAAAGCCAGCACTCCTTCAAGACCCATCATTACCGATTCTGCAATCTCTACACCCAACCTCCACTTCCCACTGACCTCTACAGTCAAGTACAGATCAGGCCCTGTCACAATGTCCTGCGTGTTGATTGCGAAACAGAAAAACCAGAAGGCCCCAAGAGCGTATGCACAAATTGTCCCAGCAGTTGTGTAATATCTCGGAGATTCCTGTGCGGACGATGATGATTGAGGAAGAGGTCGAGTAAGAATATTAAAAGGATCCGATTCGAGCGGTGGATCATGGTTTTTAGCGTGGAAAAATGTCCACACGATGATGACGAGGTGAAAGGTCGAAGTCAAAATGATAGCTGTGATACCGAGACCTTCGACTTCTCGGTCATGATTGAGGAGAGAAAGCACCAGTGCTGGGATACACAAGAGAAAAGAGAGAAAAAGTATGACGGAGATAAACGAAGGGAAAAGTCGGGGAATGTGGATGGTTATGTATTCAACCATCGTTCAATACGCAGGCTCAGCCGCGATCAGAATTCTCAAAATGAACGTGAACGAAAGTAAAAAGAAAGACACGTCGAGGAAACGAAAAGAGGAGAAGGAATGGGGACAGAAGCAGGGTCCACCAAAGGCTTCATTTGACATGATTGACCTTTATAACAACCGTCTCGCTACGCAGGGGTATGACTATATATGGCAGGTTTAATAAGTTGAGTGTTCGTAGTAAAACTTCCTAGACAGCTAATTAATTTCCATACATATATCGATATGACAATTTAATGATGAGCTAACTTACACAGGAGTTGCGAGACGAGCACAAGCCTGCCAGCGAATGGCTTGCCACTGCTATTTAATTAATACGGGACTTTCGTTGGACCGTGGAATATTTCGATAAAGGGATAATAGTATAGGTTAGATGGATTGATAAAGCGAATGCTTAAGCAGTGTTGGGTGCGCACATTTAGGCACTCATAATCACTATCTGAATGAACATGCGTTCGAAGAAGTCACTAGACATTTCTTATTCCCGTCCGAGTTTGAGTTTCCTTCCATAGGTTAGTGATCATATCAGAGTCTTCTGGGCTAACGAGGTCTTCCAGTCGAGTCGCGCAGAAGATAAGTCATGCATATATTATCACCGAACACACGGAAAATCATCGCAGATATGAAAGAGTCTTACCTTCTCGAGGATTAGTCGGCCGGGAACACTGACCATTTGACATGGCATAGTCGATACATGAGCTTCCGCCGGAAAGTCCGAGAACACGGAACATGATAGGCATATATAGATCTGAATAGTCATAGTTCGAAGGCAAGATGCGGGCGAAATTGTAACGTATCTTCCGTTCTTGAAAGGCACTAACAAACGATGTCTATGGTGGTAGATCTCGATACTGAGCCACTACTATCAACTTTCCCAAGTGCGACCCGACCAGGTCGTCGTGCACACTTCACATCATGATATCCTACCCTGAAGATTACCTCTTCCCCTCGGCTTCGGTCGATGTGCGGTTTTCAGCGCTATACGCAGTAGAACTTGAAACCGTGTACTCCGACACAATGCCAGAAATATATGCTTGGGATTTCGAATCATCGGATTTGGAAGTGGAAAGCATCCTCGGTCGACGGAGTTGTTTTCTGGAGTTGGGAAACTCATAAGCGCGAGGTAGGAGGTCAATTTGCTGCTCCCTAATTTTTTGCTTCTGTCGTCGCCTCTGTCTGAGAAACAAGAGACCGATGACCAGTGCAATAACTACAAGTGACCCAACAGTTCCCGCTATAATGGCTTTCATTACTGATGGATGATTTCTTTAAGGCTGAGAATGGACCTCCAATGCTTTATGGATGTCAGAAAGACTTTCAATAACAAAAATATCTTTTAGCAGACATACTTGAAGATACAAAAGCTGTAACAGTAACTGTGGACGCAATGGGCGATCGAGCGACACCAAGGACTTCTGCGACAGGACTTCCGCTGTTGCTTATCGTTCCGTTCCGGAAACAGTTCCCAAATGTCGCGTTGACAAGGCTGCAAGAGATATTCTCCGCCGGTTCATTCCATCCAGAGGCTGAAGCAATCAAGGTACGGGGAGCTATTGCAGTATATATATATATATATTCCAAGTTTGAGTGAGTGTCCATCCTTGGTAAGATTATGGAAACGAACTAACTTGGTAGAAACGTAGCCAGGACAGTTGGAAAACCTTCTGAAGCTGTGGTAATTGTTGCTTCGTTGAGAGCCTGATATAGGTAAGTAGTTGCGGCTCGATCAGGCGCAGTCCCGATAGGCTGTAGCGGTAAGGTAAACGCAGCAGAAAGTAGACGTCCCTCGCCGCCAAACTGCCAGAGAGTAAGTGCGTTCATATGCACCAATTTGACTCCTTCGAGTAGGGTCTCAGTCATCAATATTGTAGCGGTAGAAAGGCTTACTTTGTATCAGTCCTTTAAATCAAACTGATCCCTTCAACAAGGATGCGGACTCTTGTGCGGCGGAATAATAGGCTTGCTTAGTTTCGGAAAGAGATCGAAAAAAAAAAGCAAAACAAAAACTACGGTATTGTCAAGGATGAATAACCGATTTAAATATGAGACTTTATAGACAGGAATTCAAAAAGTTTGGGAAAAAAAATTTAGGTGGTATTGTTCCATGACAAAATTTGGTCACCTCGCTTGCGATGATGGCCAGCACATGCTATTAACTTTCAAAGATACAACAAAATAATGGAAGAGCATCGACCGGTGCAACAATCCTTCTTGACCTCATGTTCAATGAGTCATTGGATCGAACTCTGGACAACCTGTCACAACCAAGGGGAAGAGATGATCGACTGGGTAGGTTGCCAAGAATGGCTGGACCTGGCTTGTACATGGAAGGGCTGAAATCAAGATGCATCCCCGTGTAAACCTCGATTTAATGGGGCATCGCCACGCGGCATCTTTCTTCGTGTGCTGCAGTATGCTATGATAATTCGAGTATCAGCAGGCATTGCCGGAGGGCTCTGAACAGTTGAATAATCTCAATATTGCACTGCACATGACATATCTTCTAACAGCCTTCTGTTGCTATACTTATTTCCTTGTAATCATAATATATAGAACAGCTAGCAAAAGAACTTTATATCCAGCGGAAGGCTGTTTTGATCTCAAGAGTTCGTACTTCCCCTCAGTGCAGTGCAAGCAACTATTGAAAATATGACCATTTTTTTGCAGATTCTCACTGAGTCAATAGGTCAACTGCTGTTTCCAGTGATCCTATAGCATATATTAGGAAAGATACTTATTGTTTTTGGACTCCATTTTCTAGCTACACATACAGGAAAAGGTAGGTTGTACCTTTGGGTCATAAGGACCCCTGGACCCCCTCCCCCTTCCCCCCAACGTTGTGTCGGGCAACAACTTTTTGCACAACGCTTGACTGAAACACATGAGATGGAATTTTCCAAGGGAATCTTAGGATCTTATCTAAATGGAGTTTTACCTTGCTGTTGCACACCTACCAGTGGGATTTTAAATTGACAATGGACTCTGGAGTGCTACCGGATAGCTAAAGAATTTTGGAGCTTTGTGTGGAGGTGATAGTAGGTAAAGTTCAAAAATCAATATGTGTATTTCACATCAAGTTTCTGCTGTGACGTACGTTGATTTCTTTTCTCTTTCTCTTTCTTTGCTTTTAACTTTCTTTGTCATGCATTCCAGGGACCAGAACTAAAGACGATGCTACAGCAATGAGTCGGCGGAAGGTTGCTGGAATGCCAATTAGTAGCATACATGTAGTACAGTAAATTCTCTCAACACTTTTTCCCGGTGAAAGCAGACTACATTATCATCAGTTTCCTTATGCGCTGCCGCAGAGTCATTCATGACATTAGTGAGATTGTGTGTTGACTAAGCAACGGGATAGAATATCCAAGTGTTCGCGGTACCACATTTTCCAAATAGGTACCACTCGTACCTCTCTTCACGCATTCATGAGCCGAGGTATATAGTGAAGAGCCTCATATTGTACTGTCCCTCTTGGCACCGATGTTACGATTGAGAATGTTATATATTATAAGTTCAGCTGCAAATCACTTCATAAGCAATATTCCCTGTCTTCTAAACATTACTGTATTGTTTCAAAAGGATGTTCAGCTGGTACGATGGATGATGGTTCATGGCACTGCCAGTCATTTCATTTAACCTATAACGCCGATATTATTCGAAGTAAAAATTTCCAAGTTCAGTTCAGAAATCCCAATATGCATGCCTGAATATACTTTGAAGCCTTTATTGATAGTAAAAGAAAAAGTTCAAGGTTTTAATGTATAAAATAGCTGTGCTTTTCATACAGTATTCTTCACGCTGCCTTGTCACTTTCAGTGAGTCTTTGGTCATAGAATATACTACTATTCACCAACCATGCAGGACTTGCACAACACAAACAACCTCCATATACAGGGGGTGTGCAGGCAGTTGACGCTGGAAAGGATGTCATCTTTCAGCAATAAGGACCTGCAGAAACCCCCCCCCCCTTCACCTTCCAAAAAAGGAAAATCAATAGATAATGCCGAATAGGGATGTAACTCATGTCTCTCACTTCCCACTGCTGCACTTTGACACTGCTCATTCCCCTCACCTCAATACAGCCAAGTTTTGACCTCAGGAGACAATGACAGCGATTTCTTCAGATTTTCTATCTCAGTAACCATTGAACCATCATCTTGTTCAACTTTGGTACCTGCTCAAGCAGATATAGGGCTTCAATCTCTTTCGCTTCGCCCATGATGCAGGGTTTAGGAACCTCCTTGACCAGTGACCAACAAATTCTCAGTTATGAGTGCATGGAATGTAATGGAATGCCGAGTTTTTGTGGTGGTGAATTCTGTGCCTGATCCTTGACAGGCAATTTTATATTAATGGTGTAATATTGATGACACAAAGTAATGTAATAAAACTGTCATCATAATAAATTGCAATCCATTTTGAATCTAGACTAAGCTGGGAGGTGGCGGCGTTTGAGTCACCAGACTCTACTCATCGGCGCCACAGCACAGGGCACGAGTAACCCTCATGTGGCAGCGTTGGCCCACTACCAACGGCAGGGTGTCAAGTTTGATGTGGGAAGATGGTAAGATGAGTGGTAGTTGGATTATGATGTTCCGGGGAATTGTTCATCGGTTGCTCTAGGTCGGGGTATTCCCAACTCCAACGGAGGATAACGTAATAACAATGCGTATGGTCCATGGCCATATGCTTTAAAACATCCGACAAGCAATATCTAGAACACTTGGAACTTCAGCAAAATGCCTTCCTTTACGCTGCCCAACCAAATCCAGTTCTTCTACTTGGACATTGGTGTGCCTGTTAAAGATGATTACTCTACCTTCTTCATTGTACATGGGCATACCTATCACAGCGGTGAGCTTGTTCCAGCGGTAACTCCTTCAATTTAATCTTTCCCACCATATCAGGTCTTTTCTTTCCATTGCTTTCAGTTGGAAAGGCCCGGTCGCACCGCATTATCGTGGTAAACAGACGGGAGTATCCAGGTTCAACTCCTTACAATGCAGATGAACTGAAGGTCTTTGCTGAAGGACCAGATGAGGCACGGTACAAACAACTCATAGATGGCGGAGCAAATCTTTCACTGCTTCTCGATGGATTGGTTCAGTCCCTCTCCCTTCCCCAGACCATATCAATTGTAGGATGGTCATTGGGTAGCACTTTCGCCCTTGCGATGGTAGCTTCAATCACTACTCTGCCTAATGGTTCTCGGGCCAGGCTTAGTAAACATGTGAGGAGAACAATTATCTGGGGTAAATGATTTCGAGGACACTTGTGAAAATGCTGACGAAGCTTACAGATGCACCCTCTCAACCCATGGGCATTCCTGGTAAGGGCTATCTTCCACTGCCCGATGTAAATCTGCCCCCGGAAGTCCGAGGTGTAGAGTTTGGAAAATGGATCACAGGTTATTTTAATCATGGTGACCTTTCCAAACGAAACTTCGAAGAGCTGAATGAGCGCAACCATGACGCCTCTCGTATACGTACATTTGAAGATCTTCCTCCTGAGGAGCTCATGGCAATTGTTGATCTTGCTCCCGGGCCAAAGTGCGATACACCTTTATGTGAGCCGCCATTTTGCAAAGTAGAAAACGAGGTAGTTACAAGGGCGTTGTTTAATCCTGAGGTGCGAACAGCCTGGGCTCGCATGAAAATTTGGCATATGATTTGTGATCGGAGTATTTGGAATGTAATCACCTGTTGGTGGATATTGGAGCAAAAAGTTAAAGCTGCAAAAGCTTCCGAGCTGGCTATCAACTTCACTACTGTTGAGGGAGCCAATCATTTTGTAAGTTACTGCATTCTTTCACATTTACTTTGGACCTGGGTAAATGTTCATCACACAGTTCATGTGGGACGACCCTGAAGGGTGTATGACCAAACTTGAATTCTGCTCCAGATGTTGAACAGTAAGTTTTTGCCCCTAAATGTATATGATGGCAGAGTGATATTATATTTGGACTGCAGGCACTATTAGTCTCGTGCCAGAACAAATTCACTGTAATGCAACTGTATAAGAAACTGTTATTACATTCCAAGCTCCGGGTAACGATTAAGTACCGTTAGCCAAATGGGAGGTCGAAATTGCGGTGATTTATTTATCGCTATACCTTTTCTTCACTTTTAATAAAAGTGTATGTAATAAAACCTGCAACACAATACATTCTTCTGAAGTTTAAACTAATGGGGACTTGAATTCTGTCCGTTAAATCTGAATCGAGCTAATAGTTCACTAACTTGAACCTTATAGAATCATAGCGTTGGAATGCGTGTGAGTAGCTGGCTTCAGCGAAATGATATCACTACCATCGGCATTTTTGGACCTACGAACTGCGATACAGGAAGGCATTGCAATATTCACTTAAGCCGCTAAACACTACAGTACCTCGGGAACATTGGCGAAGCTTGACAAATGCAATAGGTGTACCACTGATCAGTGTAAAACTCAGATCATCCTAGGCAAGCAAAGAGCATTATTCCTCATTCAAAATGAGATGAATGAGGCATCGAAGGACTCGCTTAACGGAAGCGGTCGAGTGTAACCGGCCCGCCAAGCTCCGTCTCCAACGCTTAATTTAGACTTGGCAGTGACGTCCTAAAGCTGTGCCCGTTAAACGGAATGAGGCGACGTTAGAGCCTGTCAAGAAAACCTTTTTAAAAAATGATATATACTTGCCGTTCACACGGCTCGCAGCAAGTGACGACTCTTGGAGCCCGGCTGACGACCGGCTCAAGCATTGAATGGATTCAGTGGGCGGCTACCGTCAGCCGCAGAGTCGGCCGATATACGTCATTTTTTAAGAATCCTTAGCGCCCCCGAGGCGGCAATCCCCGACTCCAGTGTTTTCTTGAAACAATTATGTAGTAATTCATCGAAGTACACAATTACGCATGTATAAACCTCTGTTAAACTGTCTGTTGAGGTATATCATAACACCTCACGCCTGGCCAAAAACACCATTGGGAAAAAGAAGCGGAAAAGGTAAAGAAAAAGCCTTTCTTTTTTGGCAGCTTTTTCAAATGAAAAATCTAACTTTCTCGAGAAAGACAAAGGGAAAGATCGAGTTTTTCATTTCTTCATCCACCCGAAAAATGTATCGGTCCGATTGGGGCCGCACCGTGACGGTCGGACTGGCGCTTTTTACAAGCACAAAAATCAGTGAAAAAGAATATCTATTCCTTCGTGTTTCTCGAGTGGCAAAACTATACTTTTTCACTTGGAAAATTTATTGAAAAAGAAGACCTTTTCTCTTATCTTTTTTGCTTCTTTTCCCAAGTGGCATTTTCAGTCTGTCGTGAGGTGTAAACCAGTTATGCTCAAAATTGCGAGCTGCAGGTGAGCTGCCAGTTGGAAAAAATAATTGGCAAGTAAACAATTTTAATGATCTAATAGATGTATCGGCATTTAATATCCCAGATATATGTGCACCACAACTGTGGAATATAATCCATCAAAACTTCCATTGCTTCACTGCTGAGGGCAAATTACTGTCAGTCTACTGTCATCTCATACATCCTCCTTTGAAGACTAGAACTCAAACCCCCTGCCCCTCCCTTTCCCGTCACCTTCTCTATCACACCCCCGTATCCCATATCCAACACCGTCAAACCCAGCCACCCAGGCTACACTCTACTCTACCCTCCATGACACCAGCCTAACCTCCACTCCACTTCTCTACACCTGGGCAGCAAGTTATCTACTCTACATGCACACTCGTGCTACAAATACTGGCAACAAATCAGTGATACTATATTGCAGAGCGGAAAAAGTTTTGACACCCAGTAGAATTAGGGTGCACCTCAACCTCTCAATATCCCTTTCCGTGGGGGAAGGATGTGCACACTAATGGGCTGCCGCGTTACACTTGATATTTTTTCGGGTGGAATAATATTGCGGCGCCGGGTATTCTGCCTTTGATTGTCCGTGCTCACATTCGGCGGAGGTGGCCGTTGTTCAGGATCTGAAAGAACATTGTGAGGACGAGGTAGGCAGTTGGATGACTGCAGTCGTTTTCTTTGCCGCATCCAACGTCGAAGAAGAAGAACAGTTACTACCACAACCATGAAGCTGAATCCGCCAAGTGTGCCTCCTATAATTCTTGTAGTTCTCGTTGAACAAGTTTCTGGAATCGCCGAGATGGATACTGAAGATATACAAAATTAGAGCGGCGTAACAGGAGGTCATGTTCACTGAATCCACGCACTTGAAGAAGGAAAAGAAGCAATAGAGAGAGGAGTTATAACGGCAGTGGACGCGAAACACGGCGGCACAGTGACAGTGGACACGACGGATGGCTGGATAGCTGCGAGAATTACTGGGGTTGGTGATCCGCTATTCGCAAGGGTGCCATTGTTTAAACAATGGCCAGATGTTGCGTCAACAAAACTACAAGCAATTCCCTCCTCAACCCATCCTGAATCTGACGCGACTATCGTTCGTGGGGCTATTGCAAATGGATTCAGTGAGATCTCATAATTTTTTTTCATAAGAATGGGAATTTGGACTGACTTGCTAAATATGTAGTCTGAGTAATTAGAACACCATCTGAGGTTGTGGTAATCTTTGCTTCATTGAGACCTTGATAGAGGTAGGTAGTTGCTGTTCCATCAAGTGCAATTCCAAGAGGCTGCATTGGCCAGGTGAGCGCAGCTCCTAGTAAACGCTTTTTACCAAACTGCCACAGAGTAACTGTGTTTATCTGTGATGACCCGGTGCCTTCGAGCAGAATTTTGGGAATTTATGCGGTGGTTCTAGGAGCTAAGTTGTCATAGACGTACCGGAGAGGAGGACGAGAAACGCGAAAAAGAAACATGTAAGGTTCCGAAATTGGACCATATTCCTATATCAATTTAAGGACAAAGGTGTTGTGCAGTGGAAAGGTAGCTTCCCTTTATAATTTTTTTCACACCCGACCAATGCATAAAGAGAGCCTGTGACACTTCTTTGTCGTGTAGTTGATTCGGTAGGCGGAACAGTGCCCCAGATGTAACTTATTTTAAATTGCAACATCTACGACAAGTCACAGCTTGAAGTACATTCAATAACACATTGCACCATTTCGGTGTATGTGCGCATATAATGCAACACTATAGTCTATACAGATAGTTGTTCTCTAAGCTTATTAATAATAGGTTGCAAAGGGTTAGATACCGTACTTGTATCTTACCGTCACTTACGGTGTCGATCGTCGCAGTTACGGTTCTGAACTGTGGCGGCTAAGGTCATTTAATGGTAAACCGGAAACACTCGACCGTAATACGGCAAAACGGCCAGAATTACGTTGCTTATTGATACCGCTATACCACACAATCTATGCCTGGAAACCTTATGATTCTTTCACACCCACTCGCATCCTTACACCACTCCCTTTCCTCCCATTTTCTAGTTGATTGCTAACTTTCCTGATGCTGTACATGCTAAAGGCTGTTCTTTAGATCGTATATGGGTGCAGACGACCTCGTTCTTCATTAACATGGGTGGTTTTGCAAATTAGCATGTACTCTACATCGATATTTGTGTTTGTATGTAAGCTTTAGATTTAGAGCAAATATTAACGAATAACATAGATATCCATCCAACCGACATGGAAAGGAAAGGAAACACCGGAGAAGAAAAACACGAGAACCCCTCCCAGAAAAAAGCAAAATGAAAAAAAAAAAAAGAGAAAAAAAGGAAACAAACAGCCAACAAAAACTGTCCACCGCAAACCTGCACGCCCGCCCGAACCGGAACACAAATACAGATATGCATAGTTATGTTTGGGGGAGGGGGTCAACGTTCCATCAATCCAATCCATCTGTCTGATCGAAGCCCACGCCGTGGATAACATGCACACCTCGGTTCCCAAGTCCCTGCGCCACCATACTCACCTGAATCCCTCCCCCTTCCCTTCTCAGATCACATCCTCCCGCATCCTGCACGCCGAACCGTACCGCACCGATCTCACCCCTCCCACATTGCACCGCACTGCGTCTACCTCTCCCGCATTCAACTCCTCCCGCATCCATATCTCCCACTCCCGCCCCCACCTCCATCCCACCCCCACCTCCATCCCACCCCCACCCCCGCATCACACCTTAACCGGCACCCTCCAACCCCACCTCACCCTCCAACCGCCCCCAGCCCAACATCCAACCCAACCCAACCCCCACCTCTACATAACAACACACTGCAACCGATCCGGATCAATCCCCATCTCCCTCAGCTGCTCCTCCGTAGCCTCCTTCTCACTCGCCTTGAGCTTCTCGCGCGATTCAATAGGGAACCAGTCTTGCATAAAGTTGAGGAGCGCCCAGTCGACGTTTGCTTTTGGTTTTTTAGTTTGGAAGGGAGGAAATGTGTGTGCGTAGGGGGTGGGATGCAATGAGGATAGAAGGGAGGAGAAGCACGTGAGGGAGCACGTGAGGGAGCACGGGTGGGAGTACGGGGAGAGAGTACGGAGAGGGGAAAGAAATTGACGCGGGCGATAGCGGAGGGAGAGAAGTAGGAGGAGGGGAACAAAACTCGTAAGCCAAAAATCCCCATCACAAAAAACCCAAAAAACACTCACATCGATCAGCCCTCTCCACCGTCGGCGCCCTACACATCGGACAATCCCCCTGCCTCCTCTTCTGCATCTTCACCAAACACCTAACACAGAACAAATGCCCGCACCCCAATCGAATCGGCTTGAACGCGATATTCGTACAAATAATACACGAGTAGTCATCGATGTGCGGGATGATGGGGAGGAGGGTCGTGCTGAGCGCTTGGACGAGGGTGCGTGGAAGGGACGAAATGGTATCCGATGAGGGATAGGAGGGGAAGGGGGATGTCAAAGAGGTGGAGCTGGTGCTAGGAACGGGACGGGGTGCGAGAGATGTTTCTTGAGAATAGTAATTTTGTTCTTGGCTTGGAGGGAGAGGAAGAGCGGTACGTTTGGCGTGTTTCTTGAGGATTTTGCGAGTTGCTTCGGCGTTAGCTTGTTCGAGCTGTGGGAGCACGTAGATGAGTGAAATGGGAGTCGCCCGCCCAGACACAGCCACACACCTTTTTGACGTTCAGAATGAACATGTTGAGCTCTAAAAACCCTTCCAATGCCTCCCGGCTCTCCTTCAGCTTTAGCTTGCGTTTATCCCCTAGCCCTCTTGACGTAACACGATCGGCGAATAACTTGAGTCGTTTTTCGCTTTCGTCGATAGAGAGTTGGCCAGGAGAAGATTCGTGGAGGGATTCAAAGACCTCGGATTCAATATACAATGCGAATATTTCACGCCAGGAGTAAAGATCGCTCTGTCACCAGATAAATGGCTCGTTGGATAATCGAGTGTATTGGAATGATAACCGCCCGTACCTTGGCACTCTTTGAAGGAGAGCTGATAGTTCCGGCATTCGACAACGCAGAATAAGCATGAAAATTTCGTCTTCGGGATTCCGACACGGGCCTAGCAGAGTCGCCGATTTTTTGCGAAAGGGTCTCGAGACTCTCGGCAAAGTCACCGTACAAGCTTGATAGACGGTCAGATAGAGAGTGTAAAGCCGTCGAAAGAAGTTCAAAGAAGGCAGAATCTTTGACCAAGGGAATGATGATTTCTCGACTGTCCGAGAATACAATTGGGTGTTTTGTTGTTGATTGAGGTTCCCTAGAAAGAGGATTAAAGCGAGCAAATAACGACGATGAACGAGGCTACGCACTCGGTATCTGCAACCTCTGTGATTTGCGGAGAATCCTCAGCCCAATTCTGTACGGCCGCATTCCTCTGCAATGCCCAGAGTAAACTGATATTCTTCATACCGAACCCTTCTGAAGACGATGACGTCAGTTCTCCGCCCTCGGATGAACTGGCCTCTGAATCCACCGAAGATACACGCGAAACCGGAACCGTAGACGAGTGTGAGGGAACTGGCGTGGGCAACGGCCAAGAAAGCCAAATCCTTAATCTCGGCTCTATCTTCCCTGAATCACTGTTGAATTCGTATACGACCTTTGGATGATTCCGCGCGCTCAACCCTTTTCCTTCCTGTCCTTCGCCGTTTCCATCCACCAAGAGCTTATGCAAAACATCCGGACCCAACCCCAGCTCATCCAACTCCAAGACGACTTGATTGATAAGCTTCTTCAACTGCGACGTCGGAAATTCGAATTTAAAAAGCAATTTGTTCAATTATTTGGAATGGGACATTTGGTTTCGTCAGATCGAGGGAAACGTTAACACTAGGTACACAGGACGTAGAAAGGGCGCGGGCGTACCTGTCTATATTGAATAGCATTCTGTCGCAGTTCTGGTGGGAGATCAAGTAATAGTTTGGCGTATGTTTTCGAGAAATGCATTATCAGTAAGCGGGGTGATGGTGGTAGGGAGGAGAAACCGGTTCTATATGGAGTAAGCCCTCCGACGCACGTTGAACTTTCGCGTGATCTGATTGGTCAATGTCCTGATGTGTCCCCGCTGGTGTACGTTCAGCTGGACACATTCTCGTTATATACTGTGAGCAAGGAAGGAACTTGGGCCTGAATAATCTGAACCTTAACTTTACCATTGAACCCATCCTAGGTGATCGCACGCTCCGCTACACGAGCCTGGTCCTGCGGTTCCATATCCGTCGTAGCCTCCGTGAAGAGCGCCAAATCAACAGATTCCCGACGCACAGGTCAAGCTATATTAGTTGCAATCCTCTCACAAACGTGGTCACTAGCGGAGGCAAGACGACTACGACAGGATCCAAAACACGTTTGGGAAACCTCTACAGTCCGAGTGTGCTAAACTGTACTTTCGGAACTTGGAAAGAATCTAAACTCAATTCTGTGTCCGGGGCTCGCTGAATTTGTTCTCCGAGCCAGGCTAGCTAGCTCTAGACCTTCAACCTTCCAGCTCTACCCCGCTGACCCTCGAACTCGCCATAGTTCAAACAATTTTCCACTTATGTTTTGTATTCAGTCTCTTTGTCCTTAGCGTCTATCTGTCCATCTCAACCCCTTATCCCAGTTCTACTATTTTACGACCGCTCAATCCGCCTTCAAACTCCCCATCGCATTCCATATACGGTCGTCCCTTATTCAAACTTGTCTTAGTAACAAAAAATTCTTCGAGAACTCAGAAGCCTGGTAAGCCTCCAGAAGTTAAACAAAAAGGTAACGAAAAGGATTGGCCAGTGTTTCAATAACAGGAGAATCATCCTCCTATACCTCATATGATACATCATACGCCTGTGTCTCCGTGAAATGAATCCTTAGTAATGATCGGCTCTGAACTAGTTACTGTAAATGTAATTAATGGCTGCAAAATGATGAGTTAAAAACCTTCGAGTCCCACAATGTTTAAATGACCACTGGCTTCCTTCACCCCTACTGAGAGTCTGGCCAGATTTACCTCATAAATAATGACTAAGAGATCTAGTATCAATAACATCGTAATCCAAAACCTAGCCACTAGCTCTCTAATGGAGTAACCTTTATGGATGTAAATGGTCGATCTCCAATTGATAAAAGCCTATCACGAAGATTGGTCACCAGAGAGCCACCATCCCAAGCGAATTCATCAAGATCCCATTCATATGGTGGAAATAGTTGGAGAGGTACTGGGACGTCAAAGGATTCCTTCCCTTCACTGTCCAGAAATCTCATGCAAAATCCAACACTAGTAATGTCCCAAAAATTTTTCATATACTGTTTTGCTTGAGGTTCAGGCTACAGGGTTGATCCAGTCAGGTCAGACCGCACTCATGAAGCTTTGACATCCCATACCTGATGATTGCCCACAGCAGAGATGGGGAGAAAATGATCACGGAGAGAAACACAATCTTCCATATACTGATAATAATAAAAGAGTAGATCCACCCATTCTTCAACCTCAGATTCACATTCCTGCAACACCTGAGTCATGGCAGCATAGACATCAAAAAGCTGAAGTTTAGCTAAAAGTTCATTACTGCCATTTCCTTTTTTACAATGCCTTGCCCAATTGCAGAATGCAAGCTCACACAGTTGGGGACTGTAATGAAGACTATCTCTCCAATGGCCAGCGAGAGGCTGATATTGTTCTGCAAATATAATATCCAGATAGCGCTGGGCTAGATAACCATGCCAAATTGGTGTGTTAATGAAGAAAGACAATGACCGACTCGCGTCAAGGAGAAAATCTCGGAAAGAGGCATGAGCAAATTTTAAACCGGATTCGGTGGGCGATGGGCCTTGAAAAAGTGAATGAGTCCCTGATAGTGCAGCCCGGACTGTTCCGAGGGACATACAAAGAAGATTTGTGAAGTTCTCCATGGTTTTCTCTGTGGTCCATACATGGTCACCAGTATAACCTTCATTGTAAGCAATAAGAAATCCAAGTATTCGAACAAGTGTAGCAGTGTTCTTGTTTGTTGACAGAATTTGGTGGTAGAGTGCGTCGAGCTCAGTAAAGGGTGATATAGCTTTTTCGCCCTCTGTCTCCTCTTTCCGGAGTCCAAGTACAATATCCAGTCTATCTGCCGGCACTGCACTATCGTCGTCAATATATTTGAGCACCGTTGACGGATATACAAACTGCCCTGATGATTTTGAGACAAGGATTTCGATCTGGCTAGAAGTTGGCCAAGGACGAGCAATGTGCTCCATTGTGGATGAGTGGCGACGCAGAACTTCGCGGAATTGATCCTGGAGGAACTTTCGGATATCAATGGAAGCTTGATATGTATCATCAAGGGACATCCAATGACAAATGTTCTCGAATTCAGAGCTCCTGAATGCTTCTTTGATCCGAGGCTCAGGCCTACTGGTTATCAGAACTCGGAATGGAAGCATATAGTTCTGCATTGCATGAGCCAGGACAAAGAGTATACGCTGTTGAGTATGGCCATCAGAGCATTCATCCAGACCATCGATAATCAAGATTCTGCCTCTCAATGGTAGCGATGAGTTGGGCGCTCGGATTGCCTCAAGACATGGTTTGAGTATCAACGTATCAAACTGAGTCTCAACAGATGACGCGAGAGCAGAGAGATTTTTCAGAACTGCTAGGTTAATGAATGAACGCAATTCGGGTAGGGCAACTGCTAACTGCAAGGAGATTGTGGTGAACAGCTGATGAGCATTGTTGCGGGAAGGATCTGAGCGCCAGAAGAAGAAGGATGCTGCTAGATTCTGGTCCCGTGCGAGTGATTCGGCCAGTGTTTGGGCAATCGCAGACTTCCCAGCTCCTGCAGGTCCATACAGCCATTGCACAGAATTGGGACCGTAACGGTCTAAATAAATCCAACTTTTGAGATCTTTCAAAATGGATTCTCGTGTACCGGGATGGCATCTTGGAAGGGGAAAGCGAGCTTCTGCATTGAATATGGCTGAGGAGGAACTGTGGCGAAACAATTCAAGGAGACCTGCAGTGGCAATGATCCCATGTAAGTGAACTGGTTTACAAAAAGGGTGTAACTTCAAACACACCTATCTCACCCGCTTCAAATGATATACCAATGTTATTAAAAGTCCCTCCTCCAATTGTAAAGTTCTGAGAGCCAGTGAACATCTGAGGGTTCAAGCTTGAGAGGCTCATACCGGAATAGATGCTCTATTCACAAGCACAAAACATTAGATCGGCGGCATAGGCCAGATGCAAATTATATTTCCGAGCACACACACAGTTGCAAGCAATGTTACTAGACTTTTGGGTTAAGCTAGGCAAAAGGCTTATAGCAAAGTCAGATAGTTAGGTCTGAGTGTTTGGAAGTAGAAGAAAGGCTGTAAAGCGGAAGCGCCATGGGCCATCTTCAAAATGGCTGTCACCAAGGCCGAGGCCGGTGAGATGCGGCGGCCCGGGCGCCTATGCCACTCATTTTATGTCCGAGTCCTACCTTTTCAATGTTCGAGATCTACCCCTACTATGAGTACTAAAAAGGATTTGCACCATATGCAAGGGAAAAACATTCAAAAATCAGCTATGCCTGTTGATTATTACTGTTCAGTCCACACTAACTACAGAATGTATAACAGCTGGTTCCATTTTATAACTGTCCGATAAGATAATTTTAGGAGCATTCAATCCGTTATACATATTAGCAGTCAAGGCATCAAACTCCTAAGGTGAGATAGGACGGCTAGTTTTGGGAGGCTCAGAAAGTGCAAGATTGGTGGGACACGACCTATTGGTGATGATGTATAGTCTCTTTTTTGAATAAGTGTACATACCAGTACCTGGAGATTCTCGAACTATAATGTTCGAGCTCATACCAATATTGTTACGCATTAAAATTAGATGCATTTTTGTACATAGCTGTCCTGGCATACATGTCAGATGGTAAACGGTACTGCTGTTTGCGTTCTTGTAGATAAAAATTTATACAGGAGGTAGTACAAATTAAAGAAGCTTGATCTTTCCAAAGGTCTTTGACGATTTCAAACACGAAGCTCATTCCGACTTGGTTTACTGCGTTGCATTTAATGGACTCGAGCGCAATATTCGTACGATTAATGCACGAGTAGTCATCGATGTGCGAGACGATCGGGAGGCGGGTCGTGCCGAGCGCTTGGACAAGGATCCGCAGGAGGGAGGTGATGGTGGAGAAGGAGGAAGGGTAGGCGAGGAAGGGGGTTGTTAAAGGAGTGGAGGTGGAGTTGGGATTGGAATTGGGGGCGGGAAGGGGTACGAGGGATGTTTCTTGGGAGTATTCATTCCACTCTTGGCTTGGAGAGAGAGGAAGAGCGGTGCGTTTGGCGTGTCTCCTGCGGATCTTACAAGTCGCTTCGGCGTTGGCTTGTTCGAGCTGTGAGAGCACGTAGGTGAGCGAAATGGAAGTCGTCTGTCCAGACACAACCAGACACACACACACCTTTTTGACATTCAGAATGAACATGTTCAGCTCTAAAAACCTTCCAACGCTTCCCGGCTCTCCATCGGTTCTAGTTTCCGCTTATCCCCCAGCCCTCTTGATGTGACTCGGTCTGCAACTAACTTGAGTCGTTTTTCGCTCTCGCCGACGGAGAGTTGGTCTGGAGAAGATTCATGGAAGGATTCAAGGACTTCAAATTCGATATACAATGCGAATATTTCATGCCAGGAGTAAAGACGCGGAGAAATTGGCTTGTTTGATAATCGAGTGTATTGGAATTATAAACTGTATCTTACTCGTCGAAGGAGAGGTGATATTTTCGGTATTCGAAAACGCAGAATAAGCATGAAAACTTCGTTTACAAGATTCCGATACAGGTCCAGAAAAGTCGCCAGTTTTGCGAAAGCGTCTCGAAAGTCTCGGCAAAATCACTGTACGGGCTTGAAAGACGGTCAAATAGAGAGTTTAAAGCCGTCGATAGAAGCTCGAAGAAGGCAAAATCTTTGACCAAGGGAATGATGATTTTTCTTGTCCGAGGATACGATTGAGTGCTTCGTTACTTGAGGTTCACTGGAAAGAGAATTAAGAGGACTTGATGGAGAAGATGAACGCGAGGACACACTCGGTTTCCGTAACCTCTGTAATTTGCGGAGCATCCATTCCTCTGTAATGCCCAAAGCAAACTGATATTCTTCACGCCCAACCCTTCTGATGACGATGACGTCAATTCTCCATCTTCGGATGAACTAGCCTCTGAATCCACTGAAGACACACGCGACACCGGAACCGTAGACGAGTGCGAAGGAACTGGCGTAGGCAATGTCCAAGTAAGCCAAACCCTCAATCTCGGCTCTATATTCCGCGCGCGCTCAGTACTTTCCCTTCCTGTCCTTCGTCCTCACCCTCACCGCTTCCGTCCCCTAAACGCTTATGCAAAACATCCGGACCCAACCCCAGCTCATCCAACTCCAAAACGACTTGATTAATAAGCTTCTTCAGCTGCGACGTCGGAAATTCGAATTTAAAAAGCAATTTGTTCAATTTTTTGGAATGGGGCATTTCGTTTCGTCAAATCGAGAGAAACGTTAACAGCAGGTACACAGGACGTAGAAAGGGCGCGGGCGTACCTGTCTGTATTGAATAGCATTCTGCCGTAGTTCTGGTGGGACATCAAGTAATAGTTTGGCGGATGTTTTCGAGAAATGCATTATCAGTAAGCGGGGTGATGGTGGTTGAGAGGAGAAACCGGTTCTATATGGGGTAAGTCCTCCGTGATCTGATTGGTCAATGTCCTGATGCGTCTCCGCTGGTATATGTTCAGCTGGACACATTCTCGTTATATACAGTGAGCATGGAAGGAACTTAGGTCTGAACGATCTGAACCTTAACATTGCCATTGAACCCATCCTGGCTAATCGCACGCGCTGGTTCCGCGGTTCCATATCCGTTGTAGCATCCGTGAAGAGCGCCAAATCAAAGATGCCCGACGCCCAGGTCAAGCCATTTTAGTAACATGAGTCTCAGAGTCTCACAAATCTGGTCACTAGCGGGGAAAGCACGAACACCTCAACTTGAACAATCGGAACACAAGATCCAGACCACATTTGGAAACCCTCCGAGTGTGCTAAAACTCTCTTCCTGGAACTCGAAGAGAATCTAAACTCAATCGTGCGTCCGGCTCTCGCTGAATTTCGTTCTCTGATCCAGGCTAGCAAGGTCCGGATCTTCAAGCCTTCATCCTTCAAGCTCCAGCCCGCTCAAGAACCACGACCCGTCCATGGTTCAAAGTTTTCTACTTATATTTTGTAGTATTCGGTCTCTTTGTCCTCAGTCTGAATATGTAGCGATTGCATATCTGTCCATCCCACCCCTTATCCCAGGTCTACAATCTTGCAACTGCTCAATCCGCCTCCAACCTCACTATTGCATTCCACATATGGTCATCCTTTATTCAAACTCATCTCACAAACAAAGAATTCTTCGAGAACTTAGGATGGTAAGCCTCCGGAAGTAAGATTAAACAAAAGGGCAACGAGAACGATTTTCCAGTGTCTCACAACAACGGGAGATTCATCCTCCCGTTCCTGAGGAAATACTTCATACACCCTTGTCTCCGTGAAATGAATCATTAGTGATGATTGGCTCTGTACCGGTTATTGTAAATGTAATTAATGATTGCAAAATGAAGAGTTAAAACCTTCGAGTCCCACAACATTCAAATGACCACTGGGTTCTTTCACCCCTATTGAGAGTCTGGCCAGATTTACCTCATAAATAATGGTTAAGAGATCTACTATCAATAAGATCGTAATCCAAAACCTAGCCACTAGCTCTCTAATGGAGTAACCTTTATGGATGTAAATGATCGATCTCCAGCTAATAAGAGCCTATCACAAAGATTGGTCACCAGAAAGTTATCTTCCCCATAGTCTGCCTGTTCATACGGTGGAAATAGCTGGAGAGGTACCAGGACATTAAAGGATTCCTTCCCTTCACTGTCCAGAAATCTCATGCAAAATCCAACAGTAGTAATGTCCCAAAAGTTTTTCATATACTGTTTTGCTTGAGGTTCAGGCTACATGGTAGATCCAGTCAGGTCAGACTGCGCTCATGAAGCTTTGTCATGCTATACCTGATGATTGCCCAAAGTAGAGGCCGGGAGAAAATAATCACGGACTAGAACATAATCTTTCAGAAGCTTATCATACAGCCATAAATGCAGCCAATTTTCTTCACCACTGGAATTCCTGCTCTCCAAAACTCGAGTCACAGCAGCATAAACATTAAAAAACTGGAGTTTAGATAAAAGTTTATCACTGCCATCTCCTTGTATACAATGGCTTGCCCAATTGAGCCATACAAGTTCACACAGGTTGGGGCTTTAATGAAGACTATCTCTCCAATAACGAGCGAGAGGCCGATATTGTTCTTCAATTATAATATCCAGATAGCGCTGTGCTATGTAACTGTGCCAAGTTGGTTGGTGAATAAAGAAATGCAATGATCGACTTAATTAGGTAGGAAGGATATCTTAAATAGAGGATTTTTTTCCCTGTTCCACAATCTCGAGCTCAAAACAGAGTATTTCCTTACTCACTGTTCTTTTGAGGAACAGTCAACTTGACTAGAATATACAACTAAAAAAAATACTCAACTTTCATTTCATAAACCATTTCAAATTTGAATACATTCACTCATTCAATCCCTGTGCTTTGAGCTGAGTGCAAGATGTAAATAGAGGAAAGGCGGACTCAGCTGCCGCAGTAGGAACTTGTGGAGAACTTTTTCCGACTTGCTGAAGTGGCCATGCCGCAGATGAAATTAAATAACCTGGCCACTACGGTATTTTATCTGAGCCAGAAAATTTGGAAAACCAATGCTGGATGAATGTGTCAAAGTGTCTGACAGTCTTTTGATACTTTACAGTGTCGCGCTTCCTGCGCTCCTGCGCATGAAGCCCGACAAGTTCACTACTTCGGTGAACTTGGATTATAGTTATTCCATGGGCAACAGTGCCTCGATCGTTATTTAGACTATTTAGGATATTCCATTACTTAATTTAGACACGGAACGTATTAACGCTCCACTGTCGCTTGCGGTCGAGTTTTACTTGGACATACTTCCCCTGTATGCCATGTTATCACCACTACCGTAGTAGTATATATAGTAGATTTTACTTTACACGAAAAGACAGAGTTTTCTTCCCATCATCCCTCTCTCTCAGACCCCGGAACGCCTCACCGTACTTGATCCAACTCGGTTTCTATTCCTCTGAACTGAGAGTTGGTTCGATATCTTGGAGCCCACCGCGAGGGAGGCATCCATTCGGGTTTGAGACCCCCTCAAGTAGGCCTACACAACGGCCAACCC
>KN834845.1:6873-28330 GCA_000827265.1 Collybiopsis luxurians FD-317 M1
GTTCACCCAGGTTGCACAGGTCACCTAGGTCACCCAGGTCCCTCAGGTTGCTCCAGGTTGCCTCCTAGGTAACCTGAGGCTCAGACCATTTTTCCTGATGAAGATGAATCCTTCATTTTATTCTGGACTCATAATTTGTTTGTGCAACATCATACAATTTCCTAGATCCCCCAATGCAGTGAGATGTCTACAGTGACTTGTATCAAATGTAAGTTAAAGCTAGCCAAAGTAAATGCTGCCCACTTATCAATGATCATGCATTAATCAACAATCCTGACTGAGAGTGGTTTACTCAAGGAGAGGAGCAACAATACACAGTTTGCCAAAGCATAGGCATTCAACAAAACTGAAGGGCTAATTGTAACTGGCTCTCATACTGGACACAATAAGAAAAAAGTTTTAACTTTCACATAGCCACTAAAGAGGACCCTATCATTTGCCATCATTGTCTGTTGGACTTCACTCAAATCTCAGAATTTGGCACTGGTGTTGCTGCAGCTCAGCTAGCCACAAGTCAATCTATGTAGCCATGGCTCTCATGGTTAGCCAGAATGAGCTGACTCAAAAAAAGCTTGAGCCAACTTGAGCTGGGGTCAAGCTGACTTCAAGCTGGCCAGCTGAAAGAAAAATTCCCTCCAAAATTAACATAAAATATTTCCACAATGATTGCCTGCACCAGTCAGAATAAATGTGAGTGAACCATACAGGGTCCTAGGCCTCGAATGAGCACTTAGCAGATACTGTGGACCAACATTGTTATGTTGCTTGATGTGGTTACATGGCATAGTGTAGCAATGTGGCAAAATTTTCTCAGCAAAGGTTATATTGATGCCATACAATGCCATTACATAAAACAAAACTATATATGACATAACCTTTACTGAATCAATGTTGAAAAATGTTTGATATTTGCAATGCACTGAGGAAAGGGTCTCTGAAGTAAACCCAAAGATGATAAGTACAATTTGAAATGGATTTGGAAACAGTTGGACAATGTTTGGCAATCAAGCTGGTAGGAGTCAACTGCAAGCCAGCTCCAAGCTGCAGCATTCAGCTAGCAGCCATGGGAAGCTGGCTCATATGCAGGTGCCTGCTGGCTGACCAGCTTGGCTCTAGCCTCTGATCAGCTCTGGCTATTAGCCAGCTTATTTACAAGCCATGGCAACACTATTTGGCACAGTAAGGTTATAGTAAGTCTAGATGGTAGTTTTCTGTAGATATCTCACATACAGAATTTGGCAAACATTAGTAGAGTCTATTCACCTGAATTTCAACTGAAAGCCAGACAATCCTCATCTCTGCCAATTCTGATATCACGTGGCATGGTCCTTGTGCCATTTGCATACCTGAAGCTCACTGAGTTGCCCTGAAGTGCATTTCCTGTGGTACTTAATCTCATCCAGTGTCAAATGCCATTATGTCTCTGTCTAGAAAACTTGCTGCAATTGTAAACTATGATCTCTGAAAGGTATGGAAGTTATCATAATCATATAAAATTTGATGCCAATTTTTGTCAATTATGTAGAAGAATTATTGATATAATCACTATATATAGAGTAGCTCCAGGCCATTACTTATAGAGCAAGTGTCAGGTCATTTTCTGTTCCTTTGGTAGCAGAAACACTCAAATACTGCACAATGCCTGGTATGTATCTTCGAGACATATCCAAAGACACATTCTTTTGAAATCCAGCTGATCAAAGACTTCCTGGATATGAGATTCCAGTTGACTGGCTATGAAAACTTGAAATGGAAGCAAACACTCTTGCACAGCATGTCCAAGTTGAAGAGACAGGCTCCATTGTTGGTTGGGAGTACCAGAGCACTTATCAAGCCCATGAATGATCAAGATCAGACTGTTTGCTGAGGATAGGGAGCCACTATGAATGGAGAAATTGCTTGAAGATCTCACCTGTTTTTATGCAGGACTTGAAGAAGATGAATGAGTGCACTTATTCCCTTTTCCTTTCCTTGCCATGGCCTTTTCAAGTGAATCTCAATTTGACTGAACCCTCAACCACAGCTGAAGGATCAATCATTCAAACTGAGTTTCAGTGGATGAGGTGAGCACAGAAGGGTCACTCACAATCTCTGAATTAATGATTGGGTATAGTCCCAGTATGAAAGTAGCCAACTGCAGAGCAATTGTTGTGAATAGTCATTCAGGAGTGTTCCAGGAGAAATCTGTGTGCCAAAAGAAAAAGCTCCCCACAAGTAATCCTCTTTCCATGCAAATCTCAGCCAATGTTTGGGCAATCACAGACTTCCCTGCCCCTGCAGGGCCATAGAGCCAGCAAACACTGTGATCATTTCCTGGGACTGCATGATTATCATCAGCTAAGTAACTGCCACCAACTGAGCCAATATCTGCACCATAACAGGTGTCCACATTGTTATATCAAAAGGGAATACATGTAGATGCTCTCAAGATCATGTGAGTGTGATAGGTGGCCTGTGGTAAGTCAGGAGAGATTTCCACAGGAGCATATTCTTGTAGGTTACCTGCTATACTTCTGTATGGATATCTCTACACAGTCAGAGTATTTGTCTTGTCTATCCTTTTATCCTTATCCTTCTTCCTTTACCTTAGTATATATATTAGTTAGAGCTTAGCTATTTCCCTCAGAACTTGAGTATATTTTGAGGGTACATTTCCTATATTTCTATGTCTCAGTTTATTACTAATTTACCTACAGCTGTTGTGTACTTACATAGGATTATAGGTAATAAGAACTTGAGTATGTTCTGAGGCCTTCATTTACTTACATAGGATTATAGATCTCTCAGATTTGCAGTCAGAAGTGAAACAACCAGTCTTTGTCCTAGATTGACACTAATACTTGACCTCCACTATGACTTCCTTGAATGCTAGTGCACTTCCCAACCTCATTCATCAGGAAAAATGGTCTGAGCCTCAGGTTACCTACATCAGAAAAAATAATCTGGGCCTCAGGTTACCTAGGAGGCAACCTGGAGCAACCTGAGGGACCTGGGTGACCTAGGTGACCTGTGCAACCTGGGTGAACCTCAGGTAACCTAGGAAATGCCAATATCCTGGGCAAACCTCAGGTATCCTTGGGATACCTGAGGAGTGATGCTGTAAATATTACCAAATAAGGCAAAATTATATTGAATATATATACCTATGCTTTAATCTATCCTAAATGCATGACAAGGACACCTTCTTAGTTGTAGATAACTCATAGAAACTGAAATTTGACATAAGTCACATGATGCAACTCCATGAGCTGTCTACAATCAAAATAATTTTCATATGGTCAAAACAAGTATATCACAATTATACCATACTATATACACACTATATGTATATGTATAAGCTCTTTACTGTACCAAAATACTGTACTTGAGTATATTAAGTTAATACTAGTATACTGTAATACATTATAAAGTATAATACCTGATGAAAATGTACACCATATATACTATACATAAAATATGTACAAGCTCAATACTACTACTACTATTATACAAGTACAATAGCTCACTATATACAGTAGAATAGAGCACAAACAGTAATATATAAAGATATAATATTTTTACTTATTAACCCTTTATGCAACCTGGGGTAACCTCAGGTAACCTGAGCCAACCTGAGCTGACCTAGGGTAACCTGGGGCAACCTGAGATGGCCTAGGACAACCTAGGACACCCTAAGATGTAGGGGTTGGACTGTAGAAACCTAGGTAACCTGAGTACTTGAAGTGTCCTATGCTTCTTAGGTTTCTTGAGGTTGTCATAATTTAACCCCAAGCTCAAGCTATTTTTCCTGATGCAGGCTGCATCAGTGTATTGCTATATATGCAGGATGATCCCAACCAACTGGCATCCTGGTACCATACCTTGGGAAAAGTGGTATGAACTCCAAAAAACTTGTGTGAACATGTCACATTTGCAGCAGTGGGGTTGTAGAGTGTAGGTGACTGATTTGGATAGGGTTAATGGGAGGTTGGGAAGGCAATCTTGGGAAGGGCATTTGGTCAGATATATTGGCAGGCAAGGATACTGCATCTGGGACATGAACAGAAAAGGTGTGTATCCAGTTTGGGATGTAGAATTTGAGGAAGGTACACCAAGGTGTACAGCTGAGATGATCAAATCTACTTTTGATACTGATGTTGGCTTGGATCATACAGTCCAATTTGAAGATCCTCCTCTAGGCACCAATGGAGTATCTCTAAGTTCACCTCCTGCTTCTGTTATGCCTCCTTCACAACCTGCTCCTGCTTCACAACCTGCTCTTGCCTCACAACCCACTCCATCAGGAAAAATAGGGTTGAACCTTGGGTAACCTGAGGATGGCCTAGGTAAACTAAGTGCTTGAAGTGTCCTATTCTTCTTAGGTTCCCCAAGGTTGTCATTATGTAACCCCAAGCTCAACCCATTTTTCCTGATGTCCTGCTTTGCCACCTACTACCAACCCTAGTCCTCATCACTCTGTGCATATACAAACAGCTTCTGCTGACTTACTGCATTCTCTGGAATATGAATGTGAAGAAAACCAGGTGCAGGATGAAGCCAAAGAATGGGCAAATATTATTGCCTTGACCAGCACCATCAAAGGGGGAGGGGACATCAGGATCCCCAAGTCCTATGCCAACGCTATGAAAGACTCTGAAGACTGGCTACCAGCTATGCAAACCAAAATGGATTCTTTGGTCAAATGAAAATGTTAGACTTTGGTGGACTGTCCAGAAAATGCTCAGGTCGTGAGTGGAATGTGGGTATATGATCTTAAGGTTGATGGTGAGGGGGAGATCATGAGTTGGAAGGCTAGGTACATTGTGCAAGGAGACATGCAAATCCCAGGGATAGACTTTCAGAAGAGTTGGGCTATGGTTGCAAGGTTCAAATCAGTATGCCTTCTCATCTCTATTTGTGCATTCAAACAGCTACATACTCACCAATGGGACTTCTCTGTGGTGTATCTCAATGGGAATCTTCTGACTGATCCACCAGTGTATATGCATCAGCCCATTGGTTTTGCAGTTCAGGGAGAGGAAGAGAAGGTGTGCTTGATGCATAAGCCATTGTACAGGATGTCTCAGGCAGGCCATATTTGGTATAAAGAGCTAGAGGATCAATTCTGAAAACTTGGATTCAAGCCCTTGCACACTGATCCTTGCATTTGCTATTGATGCGACCCTTCCTCTGGCAAGTATTCAATCACATCTGTTCACACTGACAATGTATTCAGTGGCTCCTCCTCTGACACTGAGGCAGATGATATGGTTAAAGGTTTTCATATATGGGATTTGAAAGACATGAAAGAGAAACATTTCCTTGTTGGACTCACTATTGATTACATGCCTGATGGCTCAATTGCTATCTCACAAGTGGCATTCTTTCACAATGCATTTCAATATTTTGGTATCCTGGACCAACTCCATCCCATATATACTCCTTTACTGCTGAATTTCTCTTTGTCCCCAAATGAGGTTTGAACTGAAGACAATGTGTGCTACATGGAGCATAAACTGTATAGGGGTATTTTAGGCTGTTGCTGGTGGGGGGCAAGTAGCACTTGCCCAGATATTGTTTTCACTTGCTCCATTCTCTCCACAGTTCAAAATGCACCCACATGTCATCACTGGGACCTTCTGCTCAAACTATGTCGCTATATTTTCACAACCATTCACTATGGTATCATTTACAGGCAAGGGAATGTCAATCACATAAAACCCATTGGTTACATGGATGTGGACTGGGCTGGGGATAAATCCTCTCAAAAGTCCATGTCTGGATATATATTCCTTGTTAATGGATCTCCAGTCACTGAAGTGTTAGGATTCAGTCACAATATTGTCAACAGAATCAGAATATATTTCTCTGTTGCAAGGCATTCAGCAAGCACTGTGGACATGAAGTTGGTTGAACAAAATTGACCTTGGGCTTGGAAGCAATCCCCTGGATCTGTTATGCAATAGTTTGGGTGCAGTCAGTCTCTCAGAAACTACAAAAGCTCACAACCTTTCAAAGCACATTGATATACATTATCACTTTGTTCAAGACATCATTGCACAATGCTTGGTTGCAGTTCATCCTGTGGCTAGTTCATAAAATCTTGCCAACATTATGATAAAATCACTGCTGAAAGACAAGCATTGTCAGACTGTATCTGCACTGGGATTGGACTGGTGGTATCGGGCCACCAGGGGGAGTGTTATATCAAAAGGGAATACCTGTAGATGCTCTCGAGATCATGTGAGCATGATAGGTGGCCTGTGGTAAGTCAGGAGAGATTTCCACAGGAGCATATTCTTGTAGGTTACCCACTATACTTCTGTGCAGATATCTCTATACAGTCAGAGTATTTGTCTTGTCTATTCTTTTATCCTTATCCTTCTTCCTTTACCTTAGTATATATATTAGTTAGAGCTTAGCTATTTCCCTCAGAACTTGAGTACATTCTGAGGGTATGTTTCCTATATTTCTATGTCTCAGTTTATTACTAATTTACCTACAGCTGTTGTGTACTTACATAGGATTATAGATCTCTCAAACATAACCAAGTTGTATCTTGCCTGAACACATTTTCATCAAACCATGCCTGGACTCTCACATTTCTTGGTCTGCCTTGTACCAGGCTAGAATTGATCCAACATTTCAAGTCATTCAAGATTGCCTCTCTTGTGCCTGGATGGAAAAGTGGAGGAGGAAAGTGAGCTTTGGCATCAAACTGGGCTCAAGTAGATGAGTAGTTGCATAGTCTGAGCAACCCTGTATTCAATGCCATTGAATTGGTGCTTCTGCAGATGAGTTAATGAGCTCACCTTTTTCACCCTCTTCAATCATGTTATTCAATATGTTCAAGTCACAGCCATGTCATTGAAGGCACTGCCACAGATGGCAAAGTTGCATGATTGACTGAACATCTGTGGTGTGCTGTTCATGACAATGGGGGAAACACTTTGAAAATGTGAATCAGACTCACACAGTCAGGTGAAAAGGATCAAATATTGATTGGGAAAACTCTCTGTCCTGTTGCACAGAATCAATGCGGTTGAACTTGAAGGAGAAAAAGTCATCACATGTGCTGTGCCTTCACATCAATTTGATGACAGTATCTTTTCAATGTTACAGCATAAGCTTAACTCCTATCTTAAGAGCTGCTTGATAAATTTATTTTCTAAGTACACAGTTCCTCAGAATGATGGAAAGGTTCTCTATTACCTATTTCCTAATGAGTACACAGTTCTATAGATAACCAGTAAGTACAATAGGAAATAGGAGATAATATAGATAAAGATGTACCCTCAGAACAATGGAAAGGTTCTGAGGGTGAATAGAAACTATGAAGCTATATAAAGGACTCTGAGTGGATAAAGGAAAGGGAAAAAGGAATAGGTAGTGGAATAATAATGCAGCTACAATGGATACCCACATGGAATCAAAGTCACAACCTACATCTTTAATCCAGAACCCAACAATACAGTGCTACAGGACACCACATGCCCACATGACCAGCTATGCATACTATGCACTTGCTTTAACACTGCTTGCCCACACAGACACATTCCTACTGCATCACCTCCTCATTCTCAACCCTGTCATATCAATGTATCCAGCAATAATTGGTGCTAGTAGTCTACTTGAGTAGTGTCTCTAACAAATGTTGCAGCAGGCAAAAGTATTGAGAAAGGCAACCACAGGTTCAGGCTGCACAAGCTGCTTCTTTGAGGCTGAGGCATAGACTCAGAGGAGGACATGAAGAGTCCAATGACTATGGTGGTAGGGTTTACATTTGCAGTAGCTGGGGACTATAAATACCAAGTCTCTTCTTCCCCTCAGTATTCTGACAAGGGAGAGATGAATTGTCCAAATTTCTGGGGAACATGATGGGCTGGCACAGCAATCAATGACAATTTCTACTGGCGGCATGCTCAACAGTTGACAATTATACATTGATAATATGGATGTCCCTTTGAGCTCATCATCCCCTTCTGTATCTTCTTCCTGATTCATGCAAACTAACATCTTCAACCACAGCTGCAATACCTCTGCAGTGAAAGTGGGTCTTAATCTGATGGGTTGAGCCACTTTGGTCCTACATGTTGCTGTGAACATATGGTAGTCCTCAGCTGGATCTAGTTGTTTACCATGATGATTACTGCTAGGGATGAATCAAGATTTGTCAGCGAGATAGGACTAGTGAAGGAGAGTTTGGTCTGTCAGATGCACTATATGTGAATGATAGGTAGATTCTGCATTGTACAAGTATTGAATGACAGTTGTAGGCAGTACATGTTGATGCTCGAAAGATGAGATTGTGACTTTTTTAACTCACATTTGGTGTGAAGCTCAAACATTACTTTGTGTACCCATTAGTTTAAAGCCTGGTAGTGATAGATCATTCATCACATTCAGAACTGGAATTTTGCTAGGAAACCATGTGCCTTCCACTCTGCAGGACCTTTGACAGCAGAGATGAAAATCTAAGTGCTCCTCGGTATTTCCTGAAGCTGGATCTCCTCCCTTGCAGTAGTAACCAACTTCAGCCCAATTCTTTGTAGAAGTTAAATGACTGCTCCATCACATTCAGTTGCATCATTGGTCTGCCGACAAGTCTATTTTTCTGCTTTATCTGCATTAAAATCTCTCCATTACAACTGCTGCCACTGCAAGAAGTATTAGGAGTGTCATTACCATTGCATTAGGTCCTGGTTAGAATATATTTCTTTCAATTTTCTGCTTCTGACTGTTTGGTAAAAAGTTTTCTCTTCCCTAATGAGGTGACCCACCATGTTGGGCATATCAGATTTTAAAAAAACAGATAAATCCTGGTTCATGCTTGTAGGTGAATTGCATTTCTACTACTTATGCTGTAGATAGGGATCTTTAGGGTATTTTACTTTCTATAGTAAGTTCATCAGGAAAAAGTCCCCTATGCCCAGGCTGCCTAGAGACACCTCTTAAATTCTAGGGAGCCTCAGGATCCCTGGGCTCCCTGGGTGAAATTTTAGAGCTCTGAGGGCCCTTGAAATCATCTCCAGGGATCCCAGGAAGCTTCAGGGTCCCCTAGGATTTAGGGGGTGTCCCTAGGCAGCCTGGGCTAAAGGTGTTTTTTCCGATGTTATCAAGCATGTTTCACCTCCTTACTAGTACCTCCAGCTGTTCAACATCTGCTCCAGATCTGTGGCTCTGTTGCTCAATTTCCATTCTACAGTAGTACCCTGTAGTACAACAAATGTAAATACTGTCATTCCATCCTCTGAGTCAATACCTCAGCCTGATAGAAGCAACAACCAATAATGGCTCTTCCTTGTTAAACCCAAAACTGCCACAATATTGGCTAGAGTCATGACCAGTGTCAGTTATTGCTGGCTATATCAGGAAAAATGACCTGAAGCCCAGGCTGCCCAGAGACACCCCAAATCCTAGGGAGCCTCAAGATCCTGAAGACCCCTGGAGTGACCTGGGCTCCCTGGGACCTCTGAGGCCAGTTGAAAATGGCTTTGAGATGGCCTCAGAATGGCCTCAGGATGCTCAAAGAGCCCAAGGTTGTCTAGGATTTAGGGGGCATCCCCTGGCAAGCCTGGGTAGCCTGGGCTGTAGGGCTTTTTTCTGATGTATGTAGAAAATGATGCCATCAAGAATGAGGAGGTGGTATGGTAGGAGTGCATCTGTACAGCCAGGGAGCTCTTTAGCATCAGGAAAAATACATATAGCCCAGGCTGCCAGGAGACCAACCCCCCCCCCCCCAATCCTAGGCTGACCAGGCTTCCCAAGGGTAATTTTGATTTTCCTGAGGATTCCAAGGTACCTTAGGATATGGGTGGCATCTCCTGGCAGCCCAGGCTATAGATATTTTCCCTGATGACTATATTGGACCATCAGGCATCTAGTCAAGAATTAGCCAGGTAACACAAAGAAATGCAAGCCACTTGTTAAAACCTTCTCTTCTTTATCTCAGTTTTCCAGCAAGGGAGGGCTGACTTTTCTGGGGGAACATGATTGGTGTTGTGACACTGGTACTTATATCATTTTCTCACCCCTATTTTTCACTTTCTTCACACACTTGTTCACATGATCGCATTTATGACACACCATCATTCCATTTCGATATTCCAATACTTCTTTGATACACCACACTTCCATCTTCTTTCCACATGATTCCACTGCCTCTCTTTCTATTCGCTTTATCATCCTCTTGCTTCTTGCCAAGACAATTCCTAATCCCTTTCTCACACTGTCACCCTTTCATTGTTCTTTCATGTACAACTGCATGTATCTTCACTTTCTCCTTCTTGTGCTGTCACTTTTATTGTTCTTTCCTTTCTATTCTCCAACTCATATAAATAGGACTGTAGATAGCTCCTAGTTCCCCATCTCAACCTCTTGGTCTTTGGGGACTAGGTATGTGTTTGTATCTTCGCTCACACTCAATATTGACTTGGTCTTTTGGGACTAGGGACTAGCCTGATATCCTCTGATCATTGTGATTGGCCCTCTGAGCTATCACTGTTGTTGAGATCCCTTGTTCTTTTATATTGTGCTTGAGCTTGCATCACCACCTGTGCTTGACACTCACTCTGTGCTAGTGCCTGTGCTTCATATCCGTGCCGCCGCCTCGTCTCTTGTCTCTGCGACAATTGGTTGGCACAGTGAGTGATGAGGATCCCTGTTGGTAGTACTGAGTGCACTCAATGGTGATGTAAAGTTATAGGGTAAGATGGCCAGATGGGAAACCCACATTGACATCACTGACACATCAGGAAAAATAGCTTGAGCTTGGGGTTAAATTATGACAACCTCAAGAAACCTAAGAAGCATAGGACACTTCAAGTACTCAGGTTACCTAGGTTTCCACAGTCCAACCCCTATATCCTAGGGTGCCCTAGGTTGTCCTAGGCTGTCTCAGGTTGCCCCAGGTTGCATAAAGGGTTAATAAGTAAAAATAATATATCTGTATATATTACTGTTTGTGCTCTATTCTACTGTATATAGTGAGCTATTGTACTTGTATAATAGTAGTAGTAGTATTGAGCTTGTACATATTTTATGTATAGTATATATGGTGTACATTTTCATCAGGTATTATACTTTATAATGTATTACAGTATACTAGTATTAACCTAATATACTCAAGTACAGTATTTCAGTACAGTAAAGAGCTTATACATATACATATAGTGTGTATATAGTATGGTATAATTGTGATATACTTGTTTTGACCATATGAAAATTATTTTGATTGTAGACAGCTCACAGAGTTGCATCATGTGACTTATGTCAAATTTCAGTTTCTATGAGTTATCTACAACTAAGAAGGTGTCCTTGTCATGCATTTAGGATAGATTAAAGCATAGGTATATATATTCAATATAATTTTGCCTTATTTGGTAATATTTACAGTGTCACTCCTCAGGTATCCTTGGGATACCTGAGGTTTGCCCAGGATATTGGCATTTCCTAGGTTACCTGAGGTTCACCCAGGTTGCATAGGTCACCTAGGTCACCCAGGTCCCTCAGGTTGCTTCAGGTTGCCTCCTAAGTAACCTGAGGCCCAGACTATTTTTTCTGATGCACCATTCTGAGCCTAACAGCTCAGAGGCACCACTGCACACCCTAACCCACAATAGACATGTGCAATTTTGCCCACTGAAAGTCCATTAAAGCCTCAAGATAACCATCTGCAAAGAAAGACACAGGCCATCCTTTCGGAGGCTTGCAGTCTGTTACCTTGTATTTGCCTAAGTGCAAATGTCTGGGAAGGAATTTTCCCTCTACAAGGTACAGTTACATACCTGTAGAATATGAAATGTGAATTTGAGCGCCTTTTTGGCGCTTCTGCAAAAAGTGGGCATTTGGTTTCGCGAAGGAAAAATTTAAAATTTAACAGGCACAAAAGATTATCATTATCTGTGCTGAAAGATAATCTTTATCTTGGCCAAAAGACCAATTTTATCTTACAAGAAAGATATCCTTAATCGGGTGAAAAATGATAAAGTTTTCCTATGAAAAAGGATTTCAATTTTTTAGGAAAAATTAGTAATTGTTTTTAGCATTCCTCCTTAAATTTTTCGGCCAGGAAAAACTCATTGGTCAGGTGTGATTAGCAACAGGTAGATTCTGCAATGTAAAAGTATTGAATGATAGTTGTAGGCAGTTGATGGTTGGATGATTGACAAATTTGTGACATTTTTGAACTCACATTTGGTGTGATGCTTGAATATTACTTTGCTTTCCTCTTTCTTCTCACTGAGCTGGTATGGGTTCAATGTGACGCTAGGCTGTAGGTCAGTTTGTTCATGTGTATGTACCATGAATCTCAAACGCTTATATACCACCTGGTACTGATAGACCTTCCATCACATTCAGAAACAAAACCTTTTGGCAACTTCAGTGCATCTTCGGCACTACAGTGATCTTGCCTCTAACCTTTAGCCACAAATTCATTGATGCCAAAAATGAGAATCTGAGTGCCCCTTTGTTGTGTTTTCTGAAGCTGAAGCTCTTCCCTCTAAGGCTGTTTGGTGGCCAGCTTCAGTTGATCAAAGTTAGATATTCACAGCTGGCTGGCTCGAGCCTACTGGTACATCTATTTTTCGGCCACTGCTGAAAGTTCAGGAGTGTTATTGCTATTGTACATTGCATTGGTATTTCTTTCCATTTTCTGCTTCTGACTATATGGTTAAAACCCAAGTTCTATCTTCCCCAATGAGGACCCACCATCTGAAAAAAAGGATAAATCCTAATTCAGCCAAGGGACGTTGGTCTCATGTGTAGGAATCTTTAGTATATTTTCATTTCTATTCTAGCCATCTACTCTATTCTTACCATATGGTCCTTCCATTCCAGTCACCAATTCAACTACAAGTAAGGTGTGCTTTATGCAGTGAAAGGGTGGCATGAAAGGCATATTTTTTATAAGTAATGTACGATGGGGTATGTGGGATATCAAATGATCCTTCAACTTCTGATTTCCTGAGTCCTCATTTCTGAAAAGTACAGATGACAGTGGTATGGAAATTGTCATGGGTTTGTCACCATGGTCAGTGAGTCCACACAGTTTGAATCCTTTTGTGAATAAATCTTCAAAGTGTGGTAAACAGGATTTTCCATATTTTCTCTTTAAAAGTATCACCAATGTAGAATGGATGTTATGAGTTTATCAATCTTGAAATAAGTATTGTTTGCTTACTTGAAATTTGATCCAGACCTTGAATATGTCCGTTAGGAAGGTGGATAGTGCAGCGTGATCCATATGCAATATGTCATGCATCCAGTTCATGTAGATCAAAATGGAAGCATATACATCTAAGGCCTTGAGTGCTGATAGAAGCCGGGTACTGCAACTTGCATGTAGGCAACATGTTGCCCATTTTTCGGCAGAGTACCAGTGCCGGTGGCTTGCATTAGTCATAGGGTATTGAGTAAGGATCTTTAAGCAGCACCACACAAAGCATTCATACCTGTCTGCCTTATTCGCAAAGAATTGGAATGATCTTCTCCGATCAAGCAAAAAATCAGGAAACGATGCATGACAAAAGTTGAGTTTAGATTCAACCGGTGATGGACCCTTAAAAAGCGAGTGGAGCCCGGATAGAGCGGCTCGAAGAGCACCTCTGCTCATCTCACCACAGAGAACATCGATTAGGATCATTTTGTGCTCGGATCCCATCATATATCTAGTCCCAGAAGATGGGCTGTGTTCTGTCAGTCTAGTCTTAAGCGCAGCTCCCGATTTTTCATTGTGGATGAGCATTATAGCCCCTAACATTGGGCAAAGTGTACTGATGTTCTTTTGCATGGAAAGTATCTGGCGGTAAAGAGCATCCAGCTCGGCAAATGGGGACTCTGAGCCATCCTCAGGCACTATAAGATTGAGTACCATTGCTAGACAATCCGCAGGAACCGCACAGTCATCATCAATGAATTTTAGTACCGTCGATGGGTATATAAACTGCCCAGATGCTTTCTGAACAAGGTGTTCAATCTGGCCATTAGTTGGCCAAGGACAGGGAATATGCCCCATTGTATGTGAATGGCGCAAAAGGATTTCTCAAAATCTATCCTGCAGAAAGGCTCAAATATTGCGCGACGCCTCGTATGTATCCTCGAGACACATCTGAAGACAGACTCCTTCGAAATATGGCTGATTAAAGGCTTCCTTGATATGAGGTTCAGGTCAACTGGCTACAAAAACTCAAAATGGAAGCAAGTGTTGTTGTATCACAGGTCCAAGAATAGACAGGATACGCTGTTGGTTACGAGTGTCTGAGCACTCATCAAGACCATCTATGATCAAGATCGGAGTGTTTGACGGGGAAGAGGAACCGATATCATTGAGGGTATCACTTGAAATTCTCAACCGTCTGAGAGGGGTTTTGGGACCAGGGGAAGATGATTGAGTGCACTTCTTCCTAATTCCCCTGCTCGTAGCGGTCTCCTCCAGCAACTCTCGATGAATCTGGGCCTTCAACCATGGTTGAAGAATCAATTGCTCAAACTGAATTTCGATAGAAGAAGTGAGCACCATAGGGTTTTTCATGACCACTGAATCAATGATTGAACGTAGTGCTGGTATCGAAGTAGCCAATTGCAGAGCAATGGTTGTGAATAGCTGTGAAGGATTGTTCCGTGAAGGGTCTGTGCCCCAGAAGAAAAAGCTTCCAATAAGCAATCCCTTCTTCACACAAATCTCAGCTAGAGTTTGCGCAATCGCAGACTTTCCTGCTCCTGCAGGGCCATAAAGCCAACAGATGTTGCAACCACCCCCGAGGTTTGCAGGATTAACATCGGATGTGCTGCTGTTTCTGTTGAACCCCTCTTCACCCAACCATTCCTGGACCCTCGCATTTCTTGGTCCGGCCTGTGCCATATTTGGGTCAACCCAATGTTTCAAGTCATTCAGGATTGCCTCCCTCATGCCTGGATGGCAAAGCGGAGGAGGAAAGCGAGCTTCAGCGTTGAACTGTGCTGAAGTAGATGAATGCTTGTATAATTTAAGCAGACCTGCATTCGACGCGATAAATGAAGAATTGGATTCGCTTAGAATGTATCAGTAAACCCACCCTTTTCATCCTCCTTTGATGAGTTTTTTGAAATTTTGAAATTGTTATTGAAGGAGCCACCATTAATTATAAAGTGGTGGGATCCTTGGAACATTGTAGCCTGGCCGATCTCGCTATTCATGGCCATTCCTGATCTCCCAAGAGGAATCAAGATGCAGAG
Source organism: Collybiopsis luxurians FD-317 M1 (assembly GCA_000827265.1). Classification (NCBI taxonomy): domain Eukaryota; kingdom Fungi; phylum Basidiomycota; class Agaricomycetes; order Agaricales; family Omphalotaceae; genus Collybiopsis; species Collybiopsis luxurians. The sequence continues at coordinate 22,069 of KN834845.1, forward strand.
CGCAAACTGAGCTATACCGGCTAATCGGCGGTCAGTTCATACAGATAATAAACAAACTTTACCAGCAGTACCGAGATTTGGCCCGAAAGAGTCAATAGACCTGCAAATCTCTTTGCGTTTGCGGTAGAAGCAATCAAGAGGAGAGGCAAGAAGAGAGGCAAGAGAGAAGGACCTGAATTACTCTTCACGTGAGGTCACATAGAACATATGCTGTGCGCCACAGCCTAGAGTGTAAACAAGGCTTATTCAGTACAGTACAGCTTTACATCAGAACAAACTTCAAAGGTGGCAGACTGGAGGAATCAAGTGCTACATTGTTTGAGCATAACATTATCATTAGCAAAGACGTGTTAGTAAACGCGTCCTTACTCGCCATAACAACAGCGGCAGTATAATTAGCCAGGTGGGACTGAGTCTATTTTGGCGTTCCCGAGATGTAAGAAATTTTGACTCGTGAGCATAATATCTGTCCTTGCTCGCTAACGCATTGGAAACATGTCTAATTTCATTTTCTCAAGCGGAGAACAAAAAACTCTGGGGGAGATGACATTGGGACAAACAGCATTTCTCATTTCCAATTCAACTGTTGAGGGAAAAAATTAAAAGAAGTACAAATACTATACATCGAAACTCCTTTCACCCACTATAAGTTGAAATACTCAGAGTCACATTTTACTGGTGGACTGATAGACGTAGTAAATAGGATCAAAGCCTACTTCCGGAGATGTGGAGCCTTGTGCATCTCATTTGAAACATTTGAAACGATTATCTATCATTGCGGTAGAATCTTGCACAGACTCAAAAAATATTATTCGGAAGCTGCAGAGCCTTTCTATGTCGTCGTTGGATAACCGAGGACCTGTGAGATATCCAAAGCCCCTGTACTGAGCAGCAAGTGGCTCAGATACTTACGTATAGGTAGCGGGGACTCCAATGCTCCCCCGAAGGCGGATTGGAGGGACAAGATCATTGACGACCCAGATCCATTTGATGAAACTACATAATACTTAAGACTATCTACCACAGACTGCTTGTATCTCCCCAAATACCACCTCACCTGCACACAACTCCCTTAAACGGACACCAGTGTGCCGACTTCGCTGTCGGTAGTGTGGGTTTTGACTTGTCTGGTGTGGAGGAGCACCAGACCTGTCACCCAAGCCCTGCAGGAGCTCAAGCCACAGAGCGGATATGCCTGCAATGGGGGCTTGGTTTTTCCCTAGTGTCTGTTAAGTAGAATATATCTCAGTTGTGAGGGAAATCAACTCTATTATGTACCTGTTAAGTAGAATATATTTACAGGTAGTTAGTATGGTATGTACAAAGTATAGTGGAATGTACCCACCTCAGTTGTGAGGGAAATCAACTGAGGTGGGGCACGCGTATCGTATGCGTACATATAGTAAACTATGGGTAAACTGTAAGGATGGATACCATAGCCTAATCCTATATCCATGCACTGCACGGAACTAAAGTGTTATTGTATGAGCAGAATAGAAAAGGAAACATACTAAATAGGAAAGTGTCCAAGCTGTCTATATGGATCTACAGACCACGTTTCCTAACACTCCCCCTGGTCCATAGGCTCACTCACTATCCAATCCTAGCGCCCTGATGAACTCTCAATGCAGTGACGCTCCCAACAATTTTGTGAGACTGTCTGCGACGTTGTCATTTGATCTTACCTCACTAACTGTCACCTCTCCACTCTCAACCTTTTCTCGTATGTAATGTGCCTTGGTGTCGACGTGTTTGACTAATACCTGCTTTTTCGCATTATGTGCTAGACAGACAGCTCCAAAGTTGTCACACAGTAGGCCAACTGGCTGTCCAACGTGAGGTCCACCTCCCCCATAAATGTTGCTAGCCATACGGCTTGCTGTGCAGCCTGCGCCAGTGACACGTATTCCAATTCTGTGGACAAAAGGGTGACAAATGGCTGGCATTTGGAACTCCAGCATACTGGTCCGCCTGCCATGAAGAAGATGTACCCTGATGTTGATCATCTCGTCTGTGTGCATGTTCCATAGTCTGCATCTACGAAACCGATAGGCTGAATACCCTCTCCAGGTATTGGGAAGTTCAATTTGGGTGGTCTGTAGACAATGGTATAGTGAATCGTATACTTGATGTAGCCGATCAGCCACAATAGACACTCCCAATGTGCTTTGCCTGGGTTTGCTTGGAATTGAGCAAGGTACCCTGTTGTGAATGCCAGGTCTGGGCGTGACCAGGCTTGTCCCCACATGGCTGATCCCAATAGTTGCCTGTAAGGTTTGTCGGACATGAAGATTCGGTCCTCTTCTGGAAGTGGATTGGGTGCTGGCTCTAGAGTCTGTTGGATATTGTGTGGAAGGGGAGTATGTCATGTGATTATGTGTTCTGGTCCAAAGTGTTCAAGCATGCAGTTGAAGTATGCTTTTTGTGAGAGCGTAATTGATCCAGCTTGCACATTATGAAAGACTTGACATCCCAGCAGAGTTTCGTTCTTTACTTCCCCCGACTCATATCTCTTTCCCATCTCCGCCACCACTGCTCCTTTGTCCTCACTCGTACCTCTGAATACATTGTCTCCATATGTCCCATGGATGGTGTACTGTTTGTCCTTTCGTTGCCATCATACTGAGGGGTCAGCTTTTGAGATTTTGTATCCATCCTCCATAAAGGCTTTGCCCAGTGTATCTTGCCAGTCGTGCAATCCCTGCCTAAGGCCATAGATAGATTTGCATAATTTGCATACAAGATGCTCCTCCCCTGGCTTGGCAAATCTGTGTGGCTGCTCCATGTAGACATCATGCGATATTGGGCTGTTCAGGAAGGTGGCTTTGAAGTCGACATGGAAAAAGGATAGGCACATAACAACTATGATGGCTATAATCAGTCACATGGATTCTAGCTGAGCCACACTGCCATATGTTTCCTCAAAGTTCTGTCCATATATCTGTGTGAACCCCTGTGCCACCCATCTTGCTTTCCTTTTGTCCACTTTGCCTGTTGGACCCCACTTAATTGCATATGTCCATCTACCCTTTGTCAAGTTCGCTCCAGGCGGCAACTGAACTAAGTCCCAGCACTCCTTCTCCAGTAGTGTTCCGAATTCCATTTCCATCGGTTGTGTCCAAAGATCTGGTCTTTTCATAGCCTGTGCGTATGACTTCGGCACGTATTTCTCCCCTACAGTTGCTGCAAATGCCCAGGGGTTTTGAGAGATAGAATTGAGTGGTGTTAGGGTGTTTCGTACAATTGTCATGAAGGCTTTTGGGCATTGCTCAGCCCAGTTCATTTCCTTCTGAACTAGGGCATCGACATTGAGGTTCTTCTGTCTATCACGGTTTCGCAGTGTTCAGGTCGCTGCGAGGGGTGGCTCAGGTGGGGGATTCAATATAGGTGAGGGATTGGATGTTGTGGACGTATCGACATTGACATTGGATCCATTGGAGATTGGTGGCATTGATTTGTTCCCTGCCGAGCGACTTCTTGGCAAGTCGTCTATTGGGTCGCCATGTTCGTCAGGATCAATAGACCCGTCAATGGGTTTGCTGGCATTTCTTGTCCGCCTCGTTGTTCCCTCCTCGAATCTCACATCCCTCAACTCTATCACCTTTTTGGACTCTGGCAGCCATATCCAATAACCCCTCCTTCCAATATACCCCAGGAGCTGGCCCTTTACAGCTTGTCTGCTTAGTTTCCCCTTGGTCTGTGTACTATGCAGAGTTGCCCAGCAATCACAGCTGAACAGTCGAAGATGTGAGACATCCTGTCTTTTCCTAGACCAGATTTCCATAGGGACCTCGTCTGGGAACCTCGCCATTGGGACAAAATTGTCAATGTATGTGAATGTGGCGCTGGCTTCTGCCCAGAAGGATGGGGGTAGACCTGAGTCCTCTAGTTCAGTACATATGCCCTCAATCACTGTCCTATTCCCTCTCTCAGCCATCCCATTAGCTGCCGATGAGTATGGAGTTATCTTCTCCACTACTATTCCATGCTCCGAGCAATATGCGTTCATTAGCGCATTGTCGGATTCGCCTCCACTGTCAAATCTCACCACCCGCAGTTTCTTCCCTGTCTGACATTCTGCCATCATTCTGTATCGATGGAATTCCTTCAACGTCATCTTGGCTCTTTTATCAGGTAGGAAATATGGCATCCTGACTGCTGACCGCCCGTCTGTGCAGAGCATCATGTACTCTGCCCCTCCTCTGCTGCGAGTGCGAGCTGGTCCAAAGAGGTCTAGGTGAACTCTTTCCAGTACCTCTGTTTTGTGTACAACCTTCTCATCGAACAGCCGTCGTGTCGCTTTCCCATACAGGCATGCTTTGCACATACCAAGCACCTTCTTTGATCGAATCTGCAATCCATCCACCAGGTTCCAATTAGCCATTCATAGGATGTGAGGTATAGCGACATGGGCCAGATGTCGATGCCATGTTGCTATGTCGACTGGTTTTTCATGCGACTTGGCTGAGTTTGCAGTAGGTTTTGGTTCTATTGTTTGCACTTTGTACATTCGCCCCTGGCCAATGCCTTCTAGGACTACTGTACCATTGTCCTTGCACACCTTTAGGGTACCTCTCCCCCAGCTCCCTACAAGTCCTCGACGGTCTAATGCCGATAATGATATCAGGTTGTGTCCGAAGGACGGGGTGTACTTCACTCCCTCCAACCGAATCATCTTATGCCCACTGCCAATATGCGTATCAAATTCAATCATGCCGACACTGTAGATCTTAAACTTTCCAGCTTCACCTGCAATAGCGCTGTTTCCATATGCGTCATGTAGCTCTCTGAACAATACGAAGTTGCTTCGTTCTGCCCAGCAATGTTCCGATGCGCCCGAATCGATGAATGTTCTACTCTTTGACTCGCTGGTCATAGTGTGGGATCAGCAAGCAATGCAATCTGCTGAATTCTCAACGTGCTTGAGCTGTACAGGTAGGTCACTATATACATCTCTACACTCTCTAACTGACTCACTCCCACTTCGTCCTAGAAGGGAAGGGATTTGTCTGGACGAGATTGTGTCAGGAGAGTGTAGTAGTGCTTGACATATGGGCGACGTACCCTCTGTGGTACCACTGGCTTTGAACATGTAGAGGTTAGAGGGTTTGTTTGTGTTTGGGATCTCCGCATCGATAGCGGCAAGGACGTAGAGTTCTGATGGGTCCAGGTTGGTTTCAATTGCATTCACTTGGGTGTCCATCATGGCTACATTGGTGTTCGTTCCATCGGTTTTGGATTGCCACCACTTAGGTGCCTTTCCCTCCATTCCTCCCCCACTTGCCCAACATCGTGCTTTCGTATGGCCGGACTTGCCACAATTAAAGCATTTCCTGTTGTTAGCGGATCGCCTGGCTCCCCCTTGTGTACCTACCTGGGTACTCTGCGCAGCTGCTGCGTACACCTCGGGGTACTTGGCCATTAGAGCTTTGACCCTTTTGAGGTCTCGCTCTTCCTCATCTACTTCTTGTCTCTTTTCTAGGTAGAGTGCATGGAGGAAGGTGAAGGCTGACTCGCTATCGGTTCCAGGAACATTTTGGACATCTGGCTTCCATTCCTTAGGCACTGATGCAATAACGATGAGGCGGAACTGCTCATCTGTACAAGTCCCCCCTGCATTATGGAGTCTCTTTAGGAGGTTACACATCTTCTTCTCGTGTTCCTCCATAGGGGTTTTGGGGTCATAAATGCACTTCCGGAGTGCATCATCTGCTAGTTTGATCTTCTGTTTGTTCCATTTTTTGAACTTGTCAACTAGTCCTTTCCAGATGGAGGCAGAGTTCTTTGTTTCGTCTACTCCAAGGCCTACCGGGTCGGCAATATTCGTGACAATGACACTTTTAGTTATAGCGTCTCGTGCGGACCACTCTTCAGGCAGGGGGGTGGTGCTGTATATATAGGTGGGTGATGTAGTGAGATGGGTGGAGCTTGGTTGGGGAATGGTTCCACTGAGGTATCCCATCAGGCTTCGAGATTGTACCGTGAGCAACACTTCTCGCTTGTACTCTCTCCAGTTGTCCTCCCCAACTAGCTGCTTTGCTTTGGGGAATCTCGGGGCCGTTACTAGGCTCTGTGATGTTGTAGACATTCTATCGCTCTATCCTGGAGTAGATTTTTCTTCGAAGGTTTTCGCTGGGGATTTTCAGAGACAGCCGAGTCTCATAATCTGTTAAGTAGAATATATCTCAGTTGTGAGGGAAATCAACTCTATTATGTACCTGTTAAGTAGAATATATCTACAGGTAGTTAGTATGGTATGTAC